>PVHY01010372.1:0-52233 GCA_004024945.1 Uropsilus gracilis
TGACCAGTTGGCAGAACTAATGGTGTTATGGAAGAAGCTAATATTCAGCCACCAACATCAGGTTACTTGGTTCTATATTTAGTTTCTAAGATCTCAATGTTTCTAAAGAGGCTGCTACAGAGAGTCCTTTGGGGCATTTATAGACATTATTTGTGCCACAGTTTTAAAGAGAACTTTGATATTTTGAAATACACCACATTCCCTATTAGGACTCTAAACAACGTAACCACTTTAAAGGAGGCCTTGGGTCTTCAATTGTAGGAAGTAACCAAATCTATTGACACCATGATGATGATGATGTATCTAAGAGAAAACCTGGGTTAATTAAGCATATGCTGGGTGTCTAGGAATACAAGAGTAAAAGATGACAGACTTCACATGAAAGGAGTTGATCCTGCCAGGGAGACCAAGTCTACCCATGGTTGACAAAATTACTTGTGAAGCAAACCATGTATTTTTAAAAATCTGTCACATTGTGTCTAATTAAATGTTGCAATACAAGATACAGCAAGTGCTGAAAACAGTCAGAAATCAAAGATCCTTCATCAAGGCACAATTCCAACACAACCTCTTTGGTCTCATCTCTTTAGTCACTGTCATTCCTGCTTTTCTTTGGGTTCTGAAAGACCAGGGTCTCAACCTTGATTTGGCATTTATTTCACCACGCCTTATTGAGATACTTGTCAGTTTTACTAATTTCTTCTTTAAATTGTAATCTCTTTAGGACAAGGACTCTAACCTACCTTTATATTCTTGACATAATACTAATACTAATATAATACTAATATAAACACATAATACTAATATAAACTGGACACCCAATATATACTTACCAAAAGGAAAATGAAAGAAGTGGAGTTATCTGTGTTTTCTAGAGATTATTGAAGAATTACAGATAATATGAAAAATGAGCAGAGTCACAAGAGCTAGAGGGATAAGGGTTTAGGTAAAAGAGTTTGGTTTTCTAAGAAAAGGAGAAGAGATTGAGCAAATTGAAAGTAACAAATTTGTGGTTGAGTGGTGGGAGGCTGGGTAGGCATCAATACTGGGAAATCTAATGGTAGATCAGAGATGAGAAAAACTGGGACAGAGTTTATAGATTTTTGAGAAACCAGTTTAAGTGTAAGAAGCTTATGTTTGCAAAATTCAATTCATTGATCTTTCATATCCCTTTCTGAAATGCATGAAGCCTTTTTTGGGATGGACTGTGAGCTCAGAAAAATAATTATGGCTCTAAGTTGAAAGTCTGGATACCTGTTACCCTGGTCCTTGAAAACCTGAGGATTTGGGGTGCATGGGTCAGCAGGAAAGGTTTAGAATTAAACTTATGCTCAAGAAGGTCCTTATCAAGTCAGGCTATGATATACTTTATTGTTGGAATCCAAGCAATGTGTATTTGTTAGTTCTAGTGGACCCCCCAACACAAACATAGCATATACAACATACATGGGACATATATTAATTGGTCTTGCTCATAAGACATGAGCACATATCCCCAGGGTCAATAGGACTTGTTAGTCATTTCCTTATGGTGGTTTTTCAGATATCACAACTCAAGCAAGACAATGACTTCATATTTAACTTTCCTATTTCTCCATGGGATCAGTTGCCTCAGTTTGGGAGAAAATAAGTCCAGAACTATGTTATTTAAAAAAAGAAAAGAAAGCTACATCATCATCTAGGGATGGTGGGTTAGCTCCTTTCTCTGTGGTCACAGGCCTGAGCATGAACATCCCCATTCATGCCAAGAGCCATTTGGTCACAATAGGGCTTTGAGGTCACTTGAATTCTGACATTCTAGTCAGTAATCCCCAGAGCTCTCCATGGCAGAGCCAGTCCATGTGAGGTTTCCAGTGGACACAGAGGCTTAGCTCACTAAAATTTTATATTCATGAGATAAGGGCATCTTGTTTTTGAGTAGAAAGCTAGTACAGAGTGGCACCCAAATGTCCCCCTATCCAGGCATTCTATTACTATTGTTTACAAAATTATTACAAAAACGTGCATTCTTGCCATTTTATGGAGAGAGGAGGAGATAGAGGAAGAGCAAGAAGGAGCTACCACAGTCACCACTACCAAAATATAATTGTTCTTGTGTGTAGCCAACATTCTGGAAAACTGTACAGCCTCCATCTTTAGACTTAGAATTAAAAATATCCTGAAGGTCAAGGGAGAAGTATGAAGGTCCCAGGCAGATCCAGCCCCTATGTTCTTCAGAGCCAACCCACTCACTCTTGTCTCTTGCAACTTTGAGTCCAACAAGCCGGTCACCCCATGCCACCTGTTGCTCCACACATGCCCTGTACTCTCTTACTATGTTTGCTCTGCCTGACAGGCAACTCCCATCCTCTGCCAAGTGCCAAAAATGCACATCATTCCTGCAGCCTGGCCCCATGCCATCTCTTCTGGTGTTGGTCAGAGTTCGTCATGCCCACACATGCCAACAGTATGACACCTACACACTTGCTCCCTACCTGATGTGTTGACTTGTAATAAAGTTAGTGCCTTGATGAACACTATCCCTACATGCTGTAAATTCACTAAGGGCATAAGATTTTAATTTCCCCTTATGGGGGCTGGCAGTAGTGTGAGTGTTTGAAAATAAAGTTTATTACATGAAGGGACGAGTAAGCTAGTGAATTCAACACTGGGTTTCAAAAGGAAAGGACGCTTCATTTTTACCTGAGGAAGCCCTTTCCAAGTAGGATAAGGATGCCATTCAGCACTCTGGAGATGCTTCTGTGTCCTAAGTTGCTTTTTGAAGATAGAGCTAAAGGCTTAAACTTTACCTCTTAGAAGAATCTGGTAACTAACAGGAGAGAAAGAGCTTGACAAAAGATGGAGAGACCCAAAGGCACTTTGGGCACCTCACATGGGATCACTGACAGTAAACTATTGCCTTAGCAGATGGACACCAGTATTGCTATGTGTGTGCATGAATGTGTATGTGTGTGCCCGGGCTTGTGTGTGGACGGGTTCATATATATATATATATATGTGCATGGGAATGTGTGTATGGATGTGTGTGTGGGTGGGAGTGTGTGTGAATGTGCACATGATGTCACACACTCATATGGAAGAACAATAAATGTGCCTAGGTGGGAAGCAGAATGCCAATCAAGGATGTAGAGCACATGGAGAATGAGCTTGACTGAAAAGAGTTAAAAGCAGAGCAACCACAAATACTTAAAATACTTGCAAGGTAAAAATAAGCAAAACTGCTAAAATTAGATAATATTTTCAGCTTTCTAGGAACAAACTTCACCTTAGCCATTTAAAAAGCCAAAAACAGAAAACAATGTAATATAATCTCACTCTTCTCCATATTACCCACGTTATTTTTTATGTTTTTTTGCTTTAAAGAATGTTTACTTTTTGCGCCCCAACTTAAAAGAAGGAAGAACCACCCTGTGTGATTGGGCTGAGTCTGTCTTCCCAGCTTAGAAAGGTGAGTCCAAGTGAGACCAGGTAGACCCAGAGCTCACCAAGACCTTCCTGGCAGCAAACAGGAAATAGAATGAATTGATTCCACAATTTGGGAAAAGTGACTATAGTGGCATTTCTTAAGCCTACTGAATTCCATAATATAGAAAATCTGTCTTTGCAAATACAAATATTATTTAATTTTATATATGAATATCATGTTAGAATTTCATTTAAACAGTGAATGACTAATATGCATTCATCACTAATATACATCATCCCATCAAATAGGGTGGCAGGTGTGTCCAGCCTGCCACGGAGACACCTTTTCAAAAGCTATTTGAGTAGTCACCTAGATTCTCAGATTCTCTTTGTGTAGTTACAAAGGAAAACTTTTTTTCTCTGAAAATAAATATTTTCAAAGCATTTTCTAATGCTTTCTAAATGAAGATAAAAAATAAAACTAAGTTTTTTTTGGAAGAATGTTTCCAGCTTAATTCAATTATAGAAATCTCATGATTCAAAGAAACTTGAGAGATCATCTGATAGAAACCTTCAGTGAATCGTTGAATTCTAGCCCAAGGGGCACAACTACTAGCAACTTGGCTCTTCTAATAACAAGAAATAGAAGACTGGACATTTCATGTGTTTCCTGAACATTCTCATTGTTTAAAGTTCTAAGTATTATCTAACTCCTTGAAACCCAGTTCAAGTTCTGTATGCTCAAGCTATACCTATCACCTTCATCTTTCAATGGAATGAAAGTTTCCAGGGATGTGACACTCAAGAGCCATGAATTCTCATCCAGGTTAAAAAAATGAGGTCAAATTTATAGTCAATAGCAGTAAGTCTTTGAGAACAAGCTATGTTGTCCAATATAGCACCCACTACCCAAATGTGATTATTAAGTACTTGAAATATAGTTGGATTGCAAAACCTGGACTGGACTTGTATATAACAATAAATTTTAATAGGAAATAATGTAAAATACTTCACTAGTTTTCCATTTTCCATATTGATTGGTTGCACTTCGAAAGGGATATAATAGATAAAAACTTTTTTTTTTGAGACTAGGTCTTGCTGTTTTTGCCCGTGGAACCTCAGACTCATGTTACCCGGGGTACCACAGACTCAAGCAATCCCCAGCCTCAGCTTCCCAGGTAGCTGGGATTACAGGCATGCGCCACTGTGCCCAGCTATTTTTTTGGAACTGGGTCTAGCTACAGGCCCCAAGCGGGACTTGAACTACAATCCCTAGCCCCAGCCGCTTCATAGGCTGAAGCTTACAGGCACAAGCCATCGTGCTCAGCCAAAAAAAAGCATTTTATTATAATTATTTCATGAAGTTTTTAAGCCTTTTTAGTGTCATGACTAGAGAATTAAAAATCAGTCATACGACTTTCATCTGAAAATATATCATAGCTTGCACAAATTTGATCTTGTGCGTGTGTGTGTGTGTATGTCTATTTGTTTGACATTGCTTTCCCTAGTCATATATGAGCCCTTACACAAGGGAACATCTATTTTATTCACTTTCTTGTTTCCAACATATAACATAGCACCAAGTGTGGAATAGCTACAAACATTTTTTGTTGAACATTTGAAAGTAGAGCTTGGTTAAGCCAGTTTAAAAGAATGGAGCTTGGTTAAACCAGGGCTACTTCCTAAATTAATAAGGAGTCCTTACACCTGTGGTTCTGAGTTCTGAATATTCACTCATGTGAAACCTTGAGATTTGTTGATGCTAGTGAGGAAAAGACCTAATAATATGCTATAAAATACAAAGAGAAAGGGACATGAGCTGGTGGAATGGGGGAAAGCAGAGGTAGACAAGGATAAAGCATGGGCTATACTAGTTTTGCACTGGCAACACCCTTAGAGCTATATTGTCCCACAAAAATTCAATAGCCATGTAGGTGAGCTTACTTTGATGGTCATAGAGAACATCTTTAAGAAGTACCATTAAAAGGTAAGAAAAGTCATCCAGATGAAGACTGGGAGAGAGAATTTTCATCTGCATGATGGCCTGAAAGTGAGATAGAGCTAGGTCACATTCAATTAGATAAAAAATTACCACTGTAGGTCAAGTGTAGGAATCAGGAGAGGAAGTAACCCAGATGAGAAGGAGGGATTCAGGCTAACATCATCGAGTCCTGTAAAATATGTTAAGACATTTTGACTTTAACTATGCTGACTGCTAATTGAAGGATTTTAAGCTCAAGGTGACATGGTGAAATTTGGGGAGTTTGTGGTTTTTAAGGTCATTCTAATAGTCATGTGCATGATGCACTGCAAAGATCAAAGGAGGGAAAACTGGTTGCTGTTTTTATCCAGGCAGAAAATGTGGGGTTTAGATAAAGGCAATGGGACTGTAGACATTGAATGAACTCAGAATAAACTTCATAGAAAGTGAACTAGATATATGATGAAAAAACTAAAGATCAAGGATTCCTCATTGGTTTCTGCCTTCTGCATTTGAAAAGAGACCTATTGACTGAGTGAGTGGAAGAAGGCCGATGAAGGAGAGGCAGAGAGAATGATCAAAAGCTATGTCTAGAAAATCCAAGAACTCTGTTCTTTACAAGTGGTATACAATATAATGAAAAATGCCAGGGATGGTGTGGAGTTAAAAGGTATGTGAGTAGTAGCTGGCAGCAGTCATGCCCCTCCTCACAGATGATAATGCGCAATCCTTAGTATCATTGCTGCATTGCAGGAAGAGCTAATGAAGCTGGCTAGTCAAGGGTACCAGTCAAGATCTTGAAAAGCTTCAGTATCTTCAGGGAAAAAAAAAAAAACTGCTTTATGACTAGAGTTATGACCAGGAGTGAGAGGTGAAATTCACTTAATTAAGTCTGAGGAGGAAGACTGCTTGACCAAGGGAAGTCACACTCACCTGGATAGAGGAGGATTCAGCCTGGAAGTACTGAGAGCATGCTGTGAGTTTTGTATTTATCTTCAGAGCTTCTTCTCAGATAATTATAAAAAGGGTAAGAATTCTGAGCCCAATGTTGAAGAGGAAGTTCTAGGTAAAAGTGAGATGACTACACGGCATCTTTCCTCAAGCATGAGACTTTTGAGAAACTGTCAACAGGATTATTTTATGTTTTCTAGTTGATAAGAGGAGCTGATTCCTGCACAGGCCTAACTGGAGCCTTTCCTACACCTCTCCTACTGGTGGTCATAAAAGCTATGGAATGAAAACAGAATAAGTCTACTACCTGCCAAAAAAATCAAATACATGTAAACCTGTTGTGTCTTTCTTGGAGTCACAAAGAAAGATCCATGGGAAAAAGCAATGGTGCGTGAACCAAGTTAGTGCCCACACACAAGTCTTTTGATAATTAAAAAGGAAGGTACCCCCTTCTGTGCCTAAGGAAGTCCCTTCTGTGGGCACATTACATAGCCTGCCAAATCGCAAGTTCCTGTTGTAAAGAAGCTCCAACCTATCACTTTGTTTCCTCTTTGCTTTGGCATTTCTCTGAATTCTTTAAGATGATAGCAACCCTGGAACCCAGATTTTCCAGAGACAGAGCATTGCTCCACCTTCAAACCTTTAACAGAACTACTCTCTTACCAACACCCCCCACCACACCAACCTCTTGTTCTAACCACAGGTATTCTTCCCAAATCTGTTCTGTTCTGTTCTGTTCTATTCTATTCTATTCTTCCCAAATTTATTCTATTGTGTTTCCTACATTGTCTCAAAACACTGTTGTCGTTTAAAACAACAGCAACAAGCTCAAATTAACTATGCTTTTTACATTTGCAATCCAAGTAAATTTCTTTATATATGAAGATTCTAAATCACCTATGAGCAGTCACAAAATATATCAAGTGCACAATAAGGATGAGTCGGGAATGAACTAATACAGAAGAAAAATGTTTCAATGTAGACAAAATGACCTAAATTCATAGTTGACTCTTCTGGATAGCTAGAATTTCACTAATGATTGTATTTGTCCCATCTTGTCAAGGTTGATCTATCATTTATGCAATCCATTGATCTACAGACAAGAATTAATTGCAGAACTCAATAACTTCTGTCAAAGTAAGGTGCTTAGTTTGAAAGTACAGGTTTTTTTTTTTTTGTTGTTGTTGTTGTTGTTGTTGCAGATCTTTGCTGGTGCCCTTTAGAATTGAAATCCATGAGGTAGCAACAGAAAAAACAGGAAAAAAAATTTATGCAAATCTACAGTTGCCATAAGGAATTTGAAAACTTATGTTTTGATTTATATTGCACTGAGCTCATATATATTACTTATTTAAGCTGCTTCTTAAACATCTTTCTTGGAATAATTATCAGTAAAATTAAAATAAATCAGTCCTCTTTAGTTGTGTACATGACAAAAATTTTAAAAAGTAAAATGAAACCAACCTTTTAAAAAATAATCTGAATTTCTAATCTGTTTTTCATATCACAAATCTGTTTTTAATTCTACTCATGAAAGAAAAGAAACAGGTAAATAAACGTTGTACTAGTTAATTTTCTTTTTTTGTAATTTTGCTTTATTAAGATTTTCTCCAGTTTTATTGAGATACAATTGTTATTTATCACAATAAAAGTTTAGTGTGTACAGCATCGTAGTTTGACTTATATATTATGAAATTATTACCGTAATAATTTTAGTTAGCATCCATCTTACATAAAAAAGCAACAAAGGGAAAAAATTTAATCTATATTTAATTTCATGCTTCTAAATTATATATATTTACATAACAATAAACCATGATTGGAAACAGGGCTTATCATTCACTTCTTTGCTCTCATCTCCCACTCCCAAAAGCAGCTGCAATTCTTGTCAGCTTTCAGTGGGTCAAGGTTCTCATCTTACCTCTGGGGGTATGCTTGTGACTCAATTCTTGATTTGTTCAATTTTAAAACATTTCTTATTGACTTCTCAGAATGAAAGCTAAAGATCTGGGTCACTTATGCAGCCCTCTTTTCCTCTCCATTCCCAGAATTTGTTATTAAAATTTCTCATGCTTCTTTTTGTAACTTTAAATGTTCTTCTGGTTTCTCCATATCCACACCATCATTTGTTATTGCCAATTTTTTTTTTCCAATGTGGACCATTCTCACTGATGTGAGGCGGTATCTCACTGTGATTTTGATTTGCACTTACTGATTATATTTGATGTTGAACATTTTTTGCATATACATATTGGTCACTTGTTTTCTTCTTTGGCGAGTTTTTTTTTGTTTTTGTTTTTGATTTTTGGGTTTTTTTTAGGTGTTCAGCAAACTAAATGCACCAAAACAGATGAATGAATCAAGAAGTTGTGGTACAAATTACAATTCAGAAATCCTTTTCTGGACACATCTATAGCTGGCCAAAAAAAGAAGGAAAACAATCAGCTGGAACCACATCAAGCTAAAAAGCTTCTGTACAGAAAAAGAGACAATAGACAAACAAAAAGAAGCCCAACAAAATGGGAAAAAAAATTTTACCCTCAGCAAAAATGACAAAGGTTTAATAACAAAGATCCACCAGGAACTCACACAACTTAGCAAAAACAAAACAAGAAGCTCAGTCAAAAAATGGGGAGAACTAAAAAGACTCTTCTCCAAAGAGGAAATACAAATGGTCAACAGGAACATGAAAAAAATGCTCAACGTCATTAGTAATCTGGGAAATGCAAATAAAAACCGCAATGAGATACCACCTTACACCAGTAAGAATGGCCCACATCAAAAAAAGCAGGTAACAACAAGTGCTGGTGTGGATGTGGAGAGAAAGGAACACTCTTACACTGCTGGTGGGAATGTACACCGGTCAAACCACTGTGGAAAGCAGTGTGGAGGACCCTCAAACTAATGAAAATAGAGCTACCATTTGACCCAGCAATCACTCTTCTGGGAATCTACCCAAAGGAGACCTCAGTGCTTATACAAAGGGACACTTGTGCTCAGATGTTTATTGCAGCACTATTTATAATTGCAAGACATGGAAACAACCCAAATGTCCCAAGACAGATGAATGGATGAAGAAGACATGGTATATATACACAATGGAGTATTACTCATCAATTAAAAATGACAAATTTGATGAATTTATGATAAATAGATGTACCTAGAAGAAATCATATTAGCAAGAAAAAGACAGAAACCAAATGGTCTCACTAATATATGGGATATAGGAAAAACAAGTAAAAGGCCAGGAGGAAAAGTCCAAACAAGCTAACAACTGAACTAAAAAATACAACGGGGGTGTGGGGTGGGGGAGAGATGGGAGGGAGTGAAAAGGGAGGGAAGGTGGTGGTCGATCCCTGGGGAATACAAAGATGTGAAACATATATATAAACTAATTAATTAATTAATTTAAAATAGAAGTTGTGGTATATACAATGGGATACTATTCAGGAATAAAAAAAAAAACTAACTCATGCCATTTGCATGGAGGTGGGAAGTATTATGCTAAATGAAGTAAGTTAGAAGAAAAAAAATACTGAATGGTTTCACTTAGAAGTGGAATATAGGGAAGCTGAACAAAGGGTTAAAAAAAAAAGATAAAACTTGTACACAGACCATAGTTCTGAGGCATATAGCCAGGAGAGAAGGAGGGAGAGGGATGAAAAGTGGAGGGAAGAACATAAGGAACTATGTTGACAGTTCACAGGTGCTGTGGTTGTGGGAGATTTATGGGGACTACAATTGAGGGGAGAATCAAATATTGTACAAAATGAACAACAATGTAAGAAAATAAAAATAAATAAGTGCAATTCCATGTCTTGTCCTATTGCCTTTTGAAAGTAATTCTTAAGCTCCTACTGGTGAGAAGAAGATATTTGTGTCTTACGTCCCCTCTCCCTTCTGCCTCCTCCCTCCAAGCTCCAATCAGTTACCTACATGTTGACACTGCCAAGGTTCTTTATATTAACTTCTTTTACTATGGCCACAAACAGTGTACTTTGTTCACAAATTGATAGTAAATACCAAAAACAATACTGAAATCCAGTTTAGTTTATTGTGACTAGAAATTTTGTTCATTGTTGCATTCCTGGGTTATAGGTCTCACATCCTGATCCCTGAGTCATTGGTGAAAGAAATTTCTAGCATTAAAGTTAAGAATATTCTTTTCCCCTCAGTCAGTGACATAAAATTATACAGCATTCCACTTTGCGTCATAGCAATACCATTCTTCTTCTTCTCTTTGGCTTAGTCATTTTTCTTGATAGTTTCATTATGCCTTTTATTTCAGTATATTTTTTAAGTTATCACCTAGTTTGCACGTCAGGCGATCTTTTGAAAACATTTGGACTTTTCCTACTCAGCATCTTAAACTCTCTTGATGTGTGGGCTTCTGTATACAGAATGTCTTTGGAAGTCAAAGTCAAAGTTCCTCTATAGGAAGTTTAAATGCCTACAATCCACTTTCCTAATATCCCCTGTTTCTATGCTGTGGACAAGTTACCTAGGATTTACTTATCAAGTTTCCCTACTTACAACTTTGAATTGTAAGTTCACTAACTCAATGTCACAGGGGCTGTGGAGTATTTGCTCTGGATGGGAAAGTGGTATCAGCGGCCAGAGAATTGAATTTCTGTGGACTCCAAATCACAGTGGAAGAGTGCAGTGTCAGTGACAGTAGCAAGACTGGGGTGTGATCAGCCTTCCATGAAGGAAGGAGCTGTGCCCCACCTAAATAGGCCATGACATAATTTTGACAACCCTAGTTGTTTAGCTACTCCTTCTCCACTCTTCTCAGCTGGACACTTCAGTCTTACCAGTCTTGAGATGGCCTTTTCTGAGTCCTTATAACTAAAAGGATTTCTACTAGAACATCCTACTTGAGTGGACGGAAAATTCTAGGTAGAACATCATTTTCCTCCAATCCTTGGCACTGCTTGTCTTATTGCATCCAAAGTGGTTTTTAGGAAGATTGAAGTCATTCCAATTCTTTTTTTCTTTGTAGATGAAAATAACAATAATTTCTGAAAGATTTAGGGCTCTTTTCTTTGTCACTGGTGTTATTTCACAAGGCCCTTTCTGGATAAAGATTTCTTTCCTTTACTTGGAACCAGCACTTGGTGTGCCCTCTCACTTGAAGAATCCCATTTTCTAGAGTACTTTTACTCTGCCACAACCAATCTTTTCATCAATGATTTACTTCCTTTTGTTTTTGGAATTCTTTCTTGTTAGAAAGCTTCTTGATCCAATAGAAACTCCCCAGAAGTTTCCTTTCCTATATCTCTTGTCTTTCACCCCCCCACCCCCAACGCCAATCTCTGCCTTTTCCCTCCATTTTCTGAGAAATTTCTTAGACTTAAACCATTTCATTGATTTCTTTGCCCTACTTGTGGAAATTACACTTTAGTTAGGAACCTTTTATTTTGCCATAGTTTCAGAGACCTTCTTTCCCAAACCTCTTCTTGTTTTGTTGTATATCTTCTAATTTCTCTGATTTTATTACTTAGGGAGAATTAAGCAATTCTCATTTATTTTATGAATTATTTCTTTCCCCACAGGCTGCCATTGGGTTATTGGGGTTCTGGTAGTTCTATTCATTTGCTTTGTGCTTTCTAACAGTTGGTGACTAACTACATAGAAGATTGGCTAGTGAAAGTGGTATTCTTCTGTTTGAGGGAAGGAAAAGCCATATATTGCCAGTATATGACACAGTTCAAATTTTCTAGGCTTTTCTATTGGCTGGACATAGAAGTGTGTGAAACTACAATCTATGTGTGATGAAAGTAAACTACCTCCTTGGACAAATAATAAACTCAACACAGAATGTAAGATGAAGTCTATTGTGAAGGTAGCACACATGTTTAAAAAACACACACAGCAAAATAAATTCCAGTTGAGCCAGACCCCAGGCCCATGGTTATAAAGCTCATACTTTTGAATCATCTGTTCTTATCACTGACAGATCTTCCCCTGTTGTCTCTCTCTCTCTCTCTCTCTCTCTCTCTCTCTCTCTCTCTCTCTCTCTCTCTCTCTCTCTCTCTCTCTCTCTCTCTCTCTCTCAACAATTGACCCTTGACTTCTATCAGTCACTTATCAGGTACCAGAGATAAGGAGTTTTTGTCTAGATCTGTGGTTTTTTAATCTGTTCTAGGTCCACTGACTCCTTTAAAAATCTGATACAAACATCAGCTCTTTGCACCAGAAAAATGTACATGTCCCAGGTAACTTGTACTTAATTAAAAGGATTTCAACCTATCCGTAGACCTCGGGACCCAGAAGTTAAAAGCTGTTCTCCATGATCCAAGTTTTATCAATAGCAGACTAACCAATGAGCAACACAAATAATTCACTATGTCAGAAAAGTTCCTGCTCCCAACATTACTCTAAGAAAAGTGAGCAAAGAAGTCTATGAATAGTAGTAGTTTATCAAAAGGTCTTCTTCTGATAACCATTTAGAAAAACAAATGTCTAGAGCACAACAGTTAGATATCCCACCCAGTCCCTCCCTGGCAAGAAAATCTAAGCTATGTGAAACTTGCTTCAAAACTAGTTCTCTGCCTGGTTTTGTGCCCCTGACCTGACAATAAACCAAAACCTCTCTCCAGAATTGGTGTAAACACAGGGCTGAACTTGGTTCATAGAAAAAGCTCTTCAAGTGGAATGCCATCTCACCCAGCACCTGCCCTCACTGAAGTCTCATCCGTCCTCTTATCCCTCTGAAGAGAAAAATCAGTCTTCCCAGTCTTCTATTTCTTGGGCAAGGGAGGATGGAATCTCATGGTCCCTGAAGATGGGACTTCACAACAGGGAATTACGTCTAGACCAAGAATCACCATTACCCTTACAAGTAATACCAGGCAATATAAGTTCTCTTCTTAGAGTTGGTGTCAAGGTCACAAAATGAGAAACAGGAGCTTGCTAGAGCATGCCCTTGCCCTTTCTCCCTTCTGTCTGGAGGAATGCATTTTCTAAGAACTGAATAAGATAGCCCCCAAGCAATATACCCTCATTCTTGTACATATTACATGACCCTTGTAATTGATCCTTTTAGGAGTAACCACTAATTAGCTATGAAAATGTAGTTTGAACTACTAATGAAACAACCCCCCCAACCCCCAGTTTACTTGAATTGACATGTAAGTGTTAATCAGAGCTATTTAACCACCATGTTGGAAATGTGTGTAATGGCCTCAGGTCCCTGCTTGATGGAGGAGGCCTCCACAGGGTGATTTGGCTCAATTTCACCAGCATGCTCCAAGGTTGCTTGTGCCAGCATCAGGAGATTTTGACCTTTAATAATTGAGGCAATCTCCTCAAAGGTCAGCCCTGACAGAAATGCTGTAATTGGTGTGGTTTGAAATTGCTGAATCCCAGGGCTACATTGACTCAAAGGAGGGTTTGTTGTCTCCTTTCTTGCTTTATGGACAACTCTGCTTAGGCCACCTGGGGTTTTATGTCCTTAACTGGGGGAAACCAACAGAACATATCAGCCACCATTCCTTGAGGACAGGGACTTTCTATCACAGTGTCTGTAGTACTTAGTCCAGCACCCCAGCATTGGTCAAATATTTCTTCTTTCATTGGCTGAATAAATAAATGAAAGCACTTTCCTTACAGTAAATATCTACTAAATGGCAGCACTTTTCTGGAATTTTCTAAAGAGATGTATCCAATTTTGCCATATCCTGGGAATACTAACATTTCTGAAAGCAAAACAAAGCACAAAGTTTCCCATTATCTTATCTTAGCTCACATTTATGATGAAGACAGTATTGTGTGTCTTTCATGCCTCAAAACTAGCTGATCTCAACATGTCATGACTTTCCTGTAAAGATGAGAAATCTGTGACTTAGAAGGATGAAAGAACTTTCCCAGAACATGTGGGTAAGTATATGTGGATTTGGAATTTGAAACTCCCCACTGTGGGTATATGACATCTAAAAGTTTCTCTACTACATAGCACTCAGGAGCCCTTGGAGTGTTTGCACTTCTCCCCAAAAGTCTCTAATTTCACTTGAGTTTTCCACCACCCACACAGAGGCTCCAGTTCAGATGCAGCACAACATTAATATATTGTGAATCTATAGCTGTTTACTAATAGCAATTTATTAAATCAAATTTTAGTTAAGATGAATTTACGTGTGACATGCTCTATATTTGAATTAAACTTGAGCATGTAGATCATGAAAAAACAAACAAAATTGAATCAGTGACCAGCTGTTTTGATGGACCATGTCTCAGGGTGGACAAGGCCTCAGGGGAACATCCTGTCCCGGCATCTCCCACAACCTAATCCTAAATCTCCCCAATAGCCTTCAGAGCAGAGGTCCTGTGTAATGCAATACTGACAGCAGAGACAGAATTCCACAAAGGTCCTGGGCAAAGATGGTCAGGAGTCGCTGAACGCAGCCCCTGGTGGAGGAATCACCCTGCTCCAAGTGAAAGGGGAGCTGAGGTCAGCTTGGTCCTGAAGGTTGCTGAGTGTCAAGAGACACAGTTCCTTCTTTCTCCTATGGTGTGGGTGCAGGTGACTTACTCACAGAGAGTGCTCCCTGCCCTTGGCGTTGCGCAAAGTGTAACAGGAAATCAGCTGTTGCTGGGAATATGATTCATTTGCCCTCTGCTACCAGACTGGGGTGATTTGGTCTGGATCCAGTTGAGCCCAATTGTACTTTAGTAAACAGTGTTTTTCTGAAGATTGCCTCTTCCTGTCTTTACCTCGCCTGCATGTGGCAAGGAGAAATAAGATAATATATGTACAATGCTTTGAGCTCCTTGGGAAAGCAGCACTCTCTAAGTGCATGATATTAATAATAGCAATATTTCTGTTACCAGGAAGATAGGCTGAGTCCATCTTTCACATGTCCTTTTAAGTCATTTTCCCTGCAGCTGCCTTTTCTGGTAAAATGGTTCTGGATGAGGCATACAAATCTCTAGTTTTAAAATACTCATTGGGGAAAACAGTAGTTAGGCTCTGGATTCCTGGAAGGGAATATTCCAATGTCTCTTTCTTAAATGATGAGGTTGTGTTAGGTCAGGGGTGGGAGAGCTTGTCAACCCCTAAGCATCAGACCTGTGAAAGAGGCAACTGGGGTGGAAAACAGAAACCCAAGGGAGTTCTGCCCACAGAGTCAGACTTTGGGGTCCATTCTCTGCAGGACAATGTGACCAGGTGTCTAGAAGCTCCTTTCTTAGGAGCTGTGAAATCTAAATGCTCTTGGCTTAAGAAGACAGATCAAAGTTCCTGCATCCAGGCAGGCCAGAGCTCCCCTCTCTGAGAAACAGACCTGAAATGATCATTCCCATCATCAGCAAAATACCACAAGGATGCTGACGATAACTACCATCGAGCAAAACTTACCCTATCCAGGGACTGACCTCAACATTTTATCTTCATTGTCTCATTTATATAAACCTGCGTGGTCAACATTATCTGTGAAGCTCAAAGATGTGTCTATCTTGCCCAGTGCCACATAGCAACCTTTTAAAATTTGAGGTTCTTAAAATATGTTGTGATTATTTAAAAGAAAGAAAGGAAAACTGTAGGGCCAGTTCCTTTGCTCTTCTCTCTACCCCTATCCCTTGCCATCCACTCAGTTACATTTGGGGCTTTTTGGGTATTGTCAGGTGCTATTAGGTTTTGGGAATGCAGAGGTGAGTCAAGGAGTATCTCCCTCCTGGAGAAGCAGGCACCTACCCCAAAGAATAACTGGAGGGTTTGAAGCATACACAAGTGCACTAGTGATTCCTGCTTTGCTACCAGGACAACCACCTAAGGCCTGTGAGTCTGTGGATTCCAAACCTCAGCCTCTCTGGTCTCTGTTTTCTCTACAAGGCCTTCCTTCTTTAGGAGGCTGCTCGAGGGTAGAGCCTCAGACACACAGTGTAAATTAAAGCTGGGTTTTAACTCTTGATCCACTTACTTGCTGAGTGACCATTTGAAAGTCACAACCTCTCTTTCTGAGCCTCAGTGGCTCATATTTTAAGTGGTGATAATACCACATATGGCAAAAACTGATGGCAAGCATTAAACAGGTGATTGTGTTTAAAGGGCCCCATGTAAGATCTGGCAGCTCTGGAGCCTCAATTATGGTAAAAGCTCTTTCTCTTGTAAAGTCCAAGAAGACTGTTCAAAAACAACCAGGTTTTAAGAATAAAACCTACTGGAGACTGGTAAAGTGCCAGCATGACCATTGAAGCCTGTGAAATCTATCAGCTAACCTCCTTCCAGCATCTGTGCTTTCCCCAATGCCTCTGCACGAAAGGCTGCTGATGAAACAGGAACAAAAGAAAACATGAGGAGACCATTCATTCAGCAATGAAATAAGGCCGGCGAAAAACCACCCACTGCCCCACAAACGGGGGGCCACAAGGCTGGGGACTGATGGTGCTTGGAAAGTCCCTTACTGAACAGAGCCATGGAGAGAATTCCAAGTCTGCTCGGACCCCCAGGGACCCTGGATTGTCCATCCTCTCCCCACAAAAACGCATGTCAACAGAGGAGTCACATCAACAAAGGACTAACACAGCATCAGCCTTAAAGAATGAGTGACTCACAGTTGCCCCAGTCTTGGGTCTTGTGCTTAGAAACAGAATGAATTTGGTATTTTGCTTTAACAAAGAACAGCAAGTTTTAGTGTCAAAAGCCCCCTGACTATTTTGTCTGATGGGTGAAGATATCTGGTTTTCCTCTGTCACACCAGACACATGCACTGTTTCTCTTTCTATATGATATTCAATTTAATTTGTAATGGCCATCTCTTTGCCTGGCAGTACTCAAGCACTGCCAAAGAATTAATTTTTTTTTTCATTAAAATTTTTCCTAATTAAATCTGCTTATATGAAGAAAAGTAACACTGGACAGATTTCAGAGTATACACCCAGGTGAGTATAGTAGAGTTACGACTGCTTTCAACAATGACTAGTTATTTTGGCAAAGAGAATCATCTTCTAATGAATGTTTGCTCATGTAACACAATGAAGGATACCTTGCCTTGCTGAAGAATATCACTGTGAGCGCACCAGATATGACAATTTAAACGTGCACCTCAGGGCTTAAGCAGCACCGTAGGGAAGATGCTAGTGGGCACATCTAGTCTGACCCCCAGCTGCAGGCCTTGGGAAAAGAGCTGTGCTGTTTAAAACAAAACAAATAAGACCTTTTCTTAAAGAGTTCTGTCAGTGCTGTCTTTATTTCCCTTGCCTTTGGTCACACTCAGTCTTAAGTATAAACACGAAAAGTCTTTTCCTGCTATTTTTGGTTTATTTTCATTTTACTACACTGTTTCCACATTTCATTTTTTCAAACAAGATATATAAACAGAGCTAATCAGTTTAAGATGGAGATTTACAACAACAACTAAAAGAAAATGATGTCTACTCACGTAATATACTCACGTAAGCAGCAATCGTAACATATCCCACAAACATACCGCAGAGGCTGTGACTGATCTCAGTGTATCAGCGGCTTTCTTTCTTGCTGGTAACAGCCTGGATGGTTTTAGTGTGCCTTCCTTTCTCTCACAAGTTGCATACATTTCTTGAATTGCTCAAACCTATGATGGAGAGATCAATTTTCTTGGTAGAGAAGGACTTAGAAGCGGGCATGGATACCTTTCCTGGCCAGCGAAATGCCAAATGATGCCCAAGAAAAGTCTTCACAGGATGAATGCCAAGGAAGTCTTTAGGTAAAGAATTAGCAAACCAAAGAGCTACTCTGCTTTGTAACAGTGATGCAAGATAACCATCTCCCTTATTTATCAAGTCTTTTGAGCTGGAGGTTTCTTATTTGCCTCTGAGAACATTCAAACTGATAAATGAAAACTGTTCAGCTCATGCGGCATTCTCCTCTATGGAGCCTGCTGTCAGAATTTATGTAACACAAACAAGCACAGGACAATTTGGGTAACGCTAACCTCTTCCTGTTCCTGGCATCTGCTCCCCTGTGATCAACACTTCTCAAGCTTGGATGTGCAAGTGAGTCATCTGGAGGTCTGGTGACAACACAGGTTCTGATTCAGTAGTCTGGGATAGGGCCTAGGATTCTGAATTCTCCTTGGAGATGCTGCTGCTTTGACTGCTCCATGGACCACATTTTTGTGTAGCAAAGGTCTACATCTCCATTGGGGAAACTGACACTCTGGGTTGCTAGGTTCAATTTGGTTAAGACAGAAGAGACAGTCATTCCTGGGCTCTAACTGTGGGTTGGTGAGAGATATGTCACTTGTGAGCCAATGAGATGTGAGGAACTTGCTGGAAGCTTGTGCACTATGGAGAGAAAAGCTGGAAGTTACCGTTAGATGATGTGGTATAAGGAAGTGGTGACTGGAGTTGTGCTTGTCTGCTGCAGTGAGTAGAACCCACATCATGATGGATACTGAGGCTGAAGAATCCGACTGTCCTGCTTTTATTCCTGCTGCTCGTGCTGGTTGGCTACCTCCTACCTTGAGTGACTTTTTTTTTCAGGCAGCCTTATCATGGTTTTCTAAGACTTAGGCATGAGTTCTTTGCAGTTGGGCTTGTCTGACACCACAATGACCCACGAAGATATCCAGAAGCTGCTGAATGTTACCAGATATGGCAAAAAGGAGATTATAGGAAAGATTAGGTCAAGGATTTTCAGTTGGAGAAATTCTGGATTATTTTGGCAGGCCATAAATGTTATCACAGCTATATTTGCAAGAAGGGAAGCGGAGGCAAATTTGACTACAGAAGATGAAAAGGTTATATAGCAATGGAAATAGATGTTGGTGTGACATGGCCACAAACCAAAGAATGCGGGTAGCTACCACAAAATAAGAATAGACAAAAAGTGAATTTTTCTCCTGTGGCTTCTGGATGGAACCAGCCCTGCCTACACCTTGACATTTTAGACTTCTGGCTTCCAGAAATGAAAGAGTACCTTTTTGTTGTTTGAGCTCCTAAATTTGTGGTCATCTGCTCCCATGGCAACAAGAGGCTAATACAAACCTGGAGATAATCATCGATGTGTTTGGAATCTTTCATTCTTTCCAAGACCTTTGAATCAATTATGTTTCTCTAGTCAACCCCTTATTAAGAGTCCCCCTAGTATATACTTTAATATATAGCCAGATAAACCTAAATCTACACTTCTGTTAAAGCAAGGATTCCTGCGATGTTTTATGAAAGACATTTTACTCTTGTAAGTAAGCCTGGAATTTTGAAATTTTCCTGTCACTACTTTTCCTTTTGCTCATTCTTAGGTTAAATTGCATTAGGTATAAGAAGGAAGGAGGTCCAACTACTTCTTTCCAGATCAATCTTGCTATGGCTCTTTCTTTCAAAGAGAATGCAAAGCAATGAGAATCACTCTTCCCAAGGGTGAACATCTGTACCTCACAAAGTGGAGTGACCATCAAAGAGAGGCACCCTAGTGCTATATAGGAGGAATGCTGGCCAGTTTAGAAGAAGATATAAAAAGAAAACTAATAAACATGAAAATATTTGCTTCTAGGAATGCATTATAGTCAAATTAACCCAGATGTGAATGAAGAGATATCTACTTGGCTGTTTTTCACAATTTAGTTTACAGTTCCAAGAGAGAAGAAGGAGAAAAAAAATAGACAAACTATCTTACAGTAGAAAACTCATTAAATAAGGCACAATACCACTTAATGATTGAATTCTGGGCAGCCGTTGAAATGATGCTATAAAAATTAATGACATAGGAAATCCTCACATGAAATTATGAAGAGAAAGACCTAGGTTGTAAAACAATATGTATGTTAGGCTACCGTGGGTCCATTTATGAAAATGAAAGATTAGAATAATAAAAACTAACATGTTAAAAAATGTTATTTTTAAAATCATGTTATTGAGTGATTTTTATTCCCTTGTACATATCTGCATTTTTTTAAGATTTTCTGCTATGAGTATGCTATATTTGTCATCAAAATGAAAAATATTCATCAGAAAAGCAGAACTAACCCTAAACTTAGAGTCAGAATCCTGAGTTCATTCTCCTCTCCATCCAAAATCTTTTGGGTGACCTTTGGTCAGTCATGTTACCTCTCTGGAACTTAATGTCCTTCTCATCAAAAAGAACCCAGAAGTTGGGAGGAAAAAGTCTTTGGGTTCCATTCCTGGCTTTAATCAGATCCTCTGCAGATCTGGTCTAAACATTGAGCTTGGGCCTTCTGTTTAGTTTGGAGAAAAAAAAAATATATATTAAGATAATTTTTTAAATGTTGAAATTTTTTGAGTGTTAAAAGTTTTTAAATGTTAAAAAATTGTTAAATACTGAAAACAACTGCTTGAGGTAGTCTCCAAGATCCCTTCCAGCCAGAACATACTTCAATCTAGTGACTATAATTTCATACTCAATCTCAGAACTGTTTCCCAATGCATTCAGATGATGTGCAACTTGAATAGGAGGCTGCAACCAAGAGGACTTTAGAAAAGATGGAGGTTCTGAAAAGAGAAACCGGCAAGCTCATCTGTCATTGCTTGGCAGATGGAGGCAACACGTCAAGGCCATTTGAAATGTGAATTTGACCTCCCTCTTACCAGCCGGCCCCCAGCTTGACACCTCTAGGAACAAAATCTATAGCTCCTTTTGACATACTCTGCCATCATAGCTCCATGTGTTCTGCAAATGACTGGTCATTGGGGTCTTTTTAGTGAAAATGCATAAGTGAAGATGCTTCCAGGTGATTTAAACCTCCCAGCAGTCAAGTTACCATCAGTCTTTGAATCGCTCCTGCTGAGACCCCAGACATCCTGGAGCAGGGGCAAGCTGTCTCTGTGCTCCTGATCCTAAAATGTGCAAGCAATGCAAAGTGGTTGCTTCACAACACTAAGTTTTAGGGTATATGCTACACAGTGAAAGATATTAGCATGTCTCTAAGCTTCGTCAGGTATGAATTCAAATGGAATTATATTAAGTAACAATTTGAGTTCCCTGCTCTTGCACCCAGTAGTTTACACAAACCTTCTATCCCCTGCCCTATTCCTTTGCAGTCTCCAGGAAGTCTCAGGTTCCTTTTGTTGGTCTCCCCAGACCTCTGCTGATGATCAATTTGTCCATGGGGTATTCACAGAGTCTGTGAATGAGACACTTCACAGAGTCTGACATTTATTATCTCCAACTGCCCTGACTCCTCTTCTCCCCACCCAGATGCATGATACCCTGTCCCAGTATCCTATCATCCTCTGGTGAACCCCAGAACCAAAAGTCCCAAGTCCCAGCTCAGTGCTCTATTTTTGTCATTTCTCCATTCTTCACAAAATATTCATGAAAAAAAAACTCCCACAGATTCTCTTTGTACCCTCAGGTAAGTACTACAAACTGGGTGGGAGATCAAATATCATCATCTTATCAACCTTGTCCTTCTCTTTTAAGAAAAACAAAAAGACATCCTGCACAATTAATGCGTACTAATTTGATGTTTGGGGAGCAACTAACTTCATAGGTAGGGCCATGGGTGGGTTCCTCTGAAAGCATTCTTAACTCAATCCAAGTCTGTCTTGCTTCACCTGGATTGAGATTAATACCTCTTATTCTACAGGGCCGTTGGAGAAAACCCATGTGCTATGAACCCTTGCTATGTCTAACAAATTACAACCGCTGCACACACCAGCAAGAAAACTGCCTTTTAAAGCCAGTCCTAACTACACATGGAATCCAGAGAATGGTGCAAAATGTTTTATTACCTCCCATTTCCTTTTACCCAAACCTGGGTGGCTTCAGGGAGATATTTCTTCCCTGGTCTCAGCCCTCAGAGCTCCATGAGCCCCTGTTATAGGTTCCATCAAACTTGTTTCATCAAATAGTCATCAAACCATGATGACTATTTTCCTAATTCTAATTTCCTGTAGGACGTGTGAGCACTCACTCTCTGAACTGTGATGGCTAGCATCCAGCGAGAGCTAATGCAACCTAATATCATTTGGTTCATCACCATGGCCCCATTAGTGATGTCCTAGTAGACATCTCAGCTCTCCTCATTTTTCAGGATTGTCCTTCTTCTTAAAGTCCTACCTCACACCAACACATAGACCCATGATCAGACTGGTCAGTGAGAAACCATCTTCAGAACTGCTGAAATGTTTTTGTTTATTTTCTATTAAATAATTTATATATATATACACACATATATATGACCACTCCCACCCATACCCCCACTCCCAGTTGTATACTTTAGTTTGGTTGTTAGCTTGTTTGGACTTTTCCTCCTGGCCTTTTGTTTGTTTTCCCTATGTCCCATATATTAGTAAAACCATTTGGCTTCTGTCTTTTTCTTTTTGACTTGTTTCTGCTAATATGATTTCTTCTAGGTCCATCCGTGTTATCTCAAATTCTTCAAATTTGTCATTTTCAATTGATGAGTAATAGTCCATTGTGTATGTGTGTGTGTATATATATACAAACACACACACACACACATACCACCTTTTTTTCATTCATTCATCTGTCTTGGGACATTTGGGTTGTTTTCATGTCCTTGCAATTATAAATAGTATTGTAGAAAGCATCCGAGTACAGGTGTCTCTTGTGTGAGTATTTAGGTCTCTTTTGGGTAGATTCCCAGAAAAGTGATTGCTGGATCAAATGGTAGTTCCACTTTCATTAGTTTGAGGGTCCTCCGCACAGCTTTTCATAGTCGCTGGACCAGTTTACATTGCCCACCAAGAACTACTGAAATGTTAGTGTAGAGAGGTGCTCTCTCCATATCAGGACACCATGCATGTCCAGGGTTGCCAGTTCCTGTTGATGGCCACATGACAAGAATCCCTCTAAGGAAGTTGTCAACACAGAGGAGCATAGATGAGTGTGATGAGAAGCATCTCACATTGTGTTTGCTACAAGAAGAACCTGATAAATGAGTTCTTGTCCAACTTATTTATGAAATAGTTACTCTAAAATGTGTATGGGGGACATGGAAACAACCCAAATGTTCCAAAACAGATGAATGGATGAAAAAGATGTTGTATATACACACAATGGAATATTACACATCAATTAAAAATGACCAACATGGTGAATTTGAGGTAGCATGAATATACCTAGAGGAAACGTCTTAGCAGAAATAAGTCAGAAAGAAAAAGACAGAAACCAAAGCTTTCACTAATATATGGGACATAGGAAAAACAAACAAAAGGCCAGGAGGAAAAGTCAAAACAAATTAACAACCAAACTACAGTACACACCTGGGGGTGTGTGGGAGTGGTCGGGGAAGTGAAGTGGTGGGTGAACCCTGGGGAATACAAATTATATATATATATATATATATATATATATATACATATATATTATTATTTTTTTAAAATGTGTATAGGGGAGAGAAAGAGTGAGGGAATCTAGGACAAAAAATAAATAAATAAATCTAAACAAAGGCATGGTCTTAACTGGGCCCTGATTTCACAGAAAACCCAGGCAGCATTTGCAAGTCAGAGATGGTCACTCCTTGGGATATGTTAGTCAATGGGTAGGTAACTATGTCTGGAATGAATGATGGGAGGCACTGATCTCTCCCACATGAGGAGGCCAGGACCTGTTGTTGGAATGATGCTGTTTGGGGCATGAAAATGTTTGCTCTCAGGAGAGAAGAAGAGGGGAAGCCTTGGAGAAAAGGGCAGTGATTTTTAGGGTTGAAATATATGGGTTCACATCAGAGCTTCTGTACTTACTTGCTGCATCACCTTGGGAAGTGATTTAACTGTTCTGTGCCAGAGTCTCTTCCTTTGTCAGACGGGGGTACCAGTAACACCGTGCACTGAGAAGATATAGGACTAGCAAGTAGGTCAGAGCTTGTCACTTAGCACAGGGCCTTATTCCTGCAATGGGGGAGGCAGCCTGAAGACAGCCAGTTCTTCCCAGGACATCTGATGAACTTATCAGCATGGGCCCTGGAGCCTGCCCTTTCCTCTGACACATGGAACTTGAGAAAAAAAGTAAATAACAAAAATATCCAGGGGTCTCTTACATTGCTGGGGTTTGATATTACCAGGAACAAATGACCCTAGAGAAGCTTTTTTCACAAATATTTAATGGAGATAGACCTGAAGACAATGGGAAAAGAAAACCAGATTGTGCTTTGCGTTTTCCCTTGAGTGATTTCTGAGGGTTCATTTCTGGAAACAAATGCAGTAAACTGTCCCCCTAAGGAGTGACCCAGTGTTCCAGAGACTCCGAAAATATGCAAATGGAATTTCTAGGGTTTGGGATGTTGCAATTGGTTATTTTCCATTTTATTCAAGAGGCAACCCCAAGGGAGCTGGCAATAATCTCTTTTCACTACCATAGATGAGCAAAGTGCAGCTGAAAGAGACTCCCTCACAAGTCCCCAAGGTCTGGACAGCCAGGGAGTGCTGCAGCAGCAGAGCACACAAAGAGACACAATTGACATTTGCGCTCAGGACACAAGGCTACGCTAATCCTCTGCCCTTTGACCCTGCACTATATTCCAATAGGTCAGAGCATCCTTGCTTGGCTTCCCTAATGCATATTATCCGATCTGGTCAATAAAATCCCCCTCTATCTCTACACTCACAATAGATGCGAAGGTCAGTTTGCCCCCTCCAGTTGCATCAGTGTCTGAGCTGTCAGTAAGAATTTAAATTAAGGATGTAGGTAAGTCATTTCATTGCTTTTAGGCAAAAATGGGAGATTCTGATGTTTGGCTGCAATCAGATTCTTGGGAAAGCAAAAAGATCTCTGAACTCTCAAGGGAAAATATTTTAAAGTGCCAAGGGGTGGGGAAGGGCTAAAGCACACAGTGGTTTAAGTGGTACATTTCTTGAGAGAGAGAAACTCTATCCATTCTATTCTGCCTGGCACAAACCACCTTCTTTCTCAGCTTTCACTGCCACAGTCATTGGATAGGAGCAGTCATGATTAGAGTGAAATGAATTTCATACTGAAAGAAGTGACAAGAAAAAGAAGGCAGGAGGAAATGGAGATAGTTGGAGGGTAGGAAGGAGGGAGCAAGATATAGATTTGGGAGTCTTAGTCAACTCTGCAACTGATCACTTGTGGGACCTTGAGTAGATACATTAACCTCCCTGGGACTCAGTGTCCTTATCAGAAAAAAGATTCAATTGAGGTTAAAAGTTCCCTAAGATCCCTCTGGATTCCAGAATTTTCTGAGCTTAAAAGTCACGTTAGCTTAGAGTGGTTTAGTATATACTGGTCTCATTTTAGAAAGACAAATGAGAGATGTGGTTTGCCCTCAGAATTCTATAATCCTATAAAGTTAGCTGGTACAAGGCTCCACAGATTACCCTGTCCAACCTGCTCATTCAGATGATGGAGAAACTAAGGTGACTTTTCTACTTGACTTTCAAAACAGCAATGACAAATAGAGAAAAGGATAAGTGAGAAAAGGAAATTTGTTTACAGTTCTTTAAAAAGAGTCAAAGTTTTTTGGTTTTTTTCTATGCAAAATAATTTGCAAGATGATTAAAGATTAAATTGTAAAAATCATAGCCACAAAATGCTAGATGAAAAAGTAGATGAATATGTATTTAAACTTGCCCTGGGTAAGAGCTATAAATCTCTTTCTATGGGCAGAAACCATAAATGAATACCCCACTACACTGCAGTAACTTAGAAATTAAAAGAACTACACACCAAGAATATCTTCACACAATTAAACTTCAAAGGAAAACATGGAAAAATGTGCAATGCATGTGACAGAGTTAGTCCTCTCAATATAGAAAGATTTCTTACAACTTAATAAGAATAAAAATGAGCATGTACTAACAGGAACAAATTATATGACTTAATAACAAATATACAAATGACCATAAAATTTTTGTATTTCAATTATTTCTAATTAAAAATACAAATAATTAAAACTGTCAAATTTTGCTTAATAAGTTGGCAAGGATTGCTTTACTTTAATTACTGATAGTAACAATAACCAGATTCAGTAGATGTAGTAAAATGAATACTTTTAAAGACTCCTAGTTGAAGGGTAAATAGGTATTGGTGGTAATTGCTCAGCACATATAACCATCTTTAAACCTGGATGTACTGTTAGAAGAGAGATCTTGTATATTAGTCTTCTCAAGCTACTGTGACAAAATACTATAGTCTAGGTAGCTTAAACAACTATATATATATATATATATATATATGTAGTTCTAGAGACAGGAAGTTAAAGATCAAGGTGGCAGTTTTATATTTTTAGGGATGGCTCGGCTCTCTCCCTGGGTTGCCAATGGTCAACAACATGGCCTCTCCTTTGTGTGCATATTAAAAGAATAGATCTCTGGAGTCATTCCCTCTTATAGGGATACCAGTCTTATTGGATTTGGCACTCACCCTTATAAATAACCCAATTTAATTTTAATTATATCCTAGTGCTAAATCACTGATATTTAAATTTTTTTTTGAAGGGGACAAAACTCCATCCTGGATAAACCTACTTATTTGGCCATTCAATGGCTTTCTTGGCCAAGATTTATCAAGCACTCTAATTGCTCAATGATGTTCTACAAGGGATTGGTGGATATGATATTTGTCCTTCTTGCTTGACCTGTGAGGTATATAAATTTGGGCTCTGATTATGTTTAACCCAAATTTTCAATGTTCCAAATCAAAAATAGATAAGCAGGAAAGTTATGTCAGCACAAAAATCTACACAAGGATGTTTATAGCAACTTTATTTATAATTGCCAAAACTTGGAAGCAGCCACGATGCCCTCTACTAGGAGAATGAATATGACACCAGTAGTACATCCATATTAAGGAATATCATACACCCATAGAAAAATAAGTTATCAAATCATTAAAAGACATGAATGAAACTTATATGAATGTTACTGATGAAAGCACCAATCTGATCAAGCAACATTCTGTATGATTCCAATTACAGCACATTCTGGAAAGGTCAACACTATGGAGACAATAAAAATGATCAGTCAGTGGTGTGGAGGAGGAAGGATGTATTATCAGAGCACCAGGGAATTTTAGGGAGGTGAAACTATTCTCAATAATACTGAAGTGGTACAGACATCACTATGTTTTTGTTCAAACATGCAGAATATACAGGACAATAATGAACCTGTGGTGTCAATGATAGACTTTAATCAATGAATACTTATGCATCAGTTTTGGCCTGGTTGTAACAACCACACTAAAGCAAGGTTGTATTAATGAGGAAAGGGTATATTAGTGAGGAAAATTTTCACTTATTTTTCCATAAACCAAAACTACCTTTTTTTTTCCAAGAAAAAAAAAACTATTAATTTTTTTTTTATGTAGAAGAGAAACAGAATGGCAGAAAACATTCCTTCCCACACTTTTGCTTCATTCCCCTTCATACACAAGTGTACAGTCAGGGTTCATTGAAAAGGCTGATGGGAAGCTTAAAATCCAGGTCTCTTGAGTACGTAGGACTATGTCCCAGGTTGTTCATCGGCTGTTTCGCTTCCTCCTCAGTCTGGCATTGCTTAGATGCAGTGTGTTTGCCATGGTAATACCTGTCAAATACTATTCTGGAAAGAATTCTGCCACCACCCATTGTTTATGGCTGTCCAGGCTCACGGTGGAGCTGATACAGAGACTCTGGCAGAGTTTGGTGTGCAGTTGAATTTCCAGCCTGGGAAACACCCTGTGAAAAAGATGACCCTTCCTCCCAAAGGTGTCCTTGGGTTACTCTGGAAACCTACAGGCAGGAGGGCTCTGTCCAGCCACAGTGGACTTAAACTTGGAGGTCAGTTCAAAAGGGAAAAGAACTGAAAAGGAAATGCTGAAGATTTCAAGTGTCCTGCTCTTGGGGTTTTCTTCCATTCATGTAATAGAGGCCTGTTGTCTTTAAGAAGAGTGAAATCTGAGTCTTTGCTGCTTTATGAATGGGGTCAGGGATCGGTTACTTAACACGAAAATTGAATTTTCAAAGAACTTTCTATTCGACTGCACTGCTAGCCCTTCACCACAGTCAACAGACCTTTGCTTGGACGTGGCAAGGCACTTTGCTCACTGGCGGCAGTGGCTGCCTGCACTGCTGGAAAGCATTGCTCACAGCAGTGAGGCAAGTGCTGGTGCTTTCTTCATCTGGCTGGCAGCAGTAGGGCTGGCTGACCCTGGTGGGTTGTTGCCCCCCCCTCCATGTTCTACAGTTGGCCCCTGGACACTGCCCAAGAAGATATTCAGTCTGATGTCAAGGACATAGGACAAGGGCTACCCACCCACTCTGACAGCTCCCTTCCACAGGTGGACAAGGGCATTTGATTGCTAACATTATTCTGGTCTTAAAGGGAAAGAAGTAAACCTCAAAGACAAACCAAATGAGCAAGTGATGACTTCAGAGACTATATTCAAAATGTGGGTTATTGGATAGCTGGTTATTGGAAATTTCCCCTCGGTATTTGGGCCTTTAAAAATTGTTGTAATTATAAGAGGCTAGATTTATGTCTGAGCTAAGTGCACACCCCCTCCATCCTGCAATTGACACAAATATATGGGGCTGGTCCCTTTGGAAATGGCATGATGAGAGATGGTTAGGGGGATGTCAGAGGCCAAGTCAGAGTGGCATTTCTCTGCCTTCCACAGAAATGGCTGTTCTTCCTTACAAGGATAAGAGTGCATTACTGCAGCAATAATGCATTAAATGATACTCTAAGTGGCCTTCAATAGTTAATAGACCTCTCTAAGCACCTAAGTTTCTCCAGGGGAGGGATTCAAACACAGGGGATAACATGGCTTATAGCTGATCATCAGCACCACACAGACTCCAGATAATCAACAAGAACTCACTTTCTAGCCTCATAATAACATAACTGCAAATTGGAAAGCATTGTGCTTCTCCATCTGTAAACTAGTCAAATTGAAGCTGTGTCTAATCAGCTGGAATGAAAAGACCACGGAGCACTAGAGCCATCACTTTGGTTGCCATGGCTCATCCACTAGTCCTAAGGCATGGGCCTCTCTTGCCCTGATCACTCAGAGCGGTGCCCTGCAAGGCCTCGCGATGGCCAGTGCAGCGGTGCCCTGAGCTGGACATCTCGCTGCTAGAAGCAAGACCATGAACCAAGCCACTCATTCTTAATGTCTGCAAACAGCTGTCAAGGATATAAGTTTTTAAATATTAAGCTGATGACATTCCCCATTCTCTAAATTATATGCCAGGGTGAAAAAGAATTATGTCTGGGAAGGAAAGTTTTTATGACCAAAGACCAGCTGCCCCATCCACACCTGTATGTGAAGCCTTGCCTCCCGAGAAGAGGGAAGTGTTTTGTTTGTTTGTTTGTTTGTTTGTTTGTTTGTTTGTTTGTTTGTTTTTTGGTCCATTCCACAGACACACAGAGCTCTGCTGGAGAGCTCTGCTGGGTAAGTGAAACTTGGATGAGCCCTACCAGAACCATGACTTTCTTCTCAAGCTTCCGTTAACCACTGTTCATTTGTCCAGCCATGCTAGTTGGTGACAGACCGGAAGGAGAGTGAGATTCTGCAGTGGCTACAAGTCTCATGTGCTGCCAAATGTCCTGGTTTTATGGGTCTGACTCTTGTGCCAGTCGATTTTATTGACATAATTGTTTGTCCCAGTTTCAGTATATAATTGGCTAATTTTTTATCTGTGACTGTGAGTCACTTATTTCTCTTTGATGCTAATTGTATGGAAAGCAATTGAGAGGAGAATTCTGTGAGTCTCCTCTATCTACTAGGAAGCATGACTGAAAGTCAGAATAGAGAAAAATGAGAGAATCTCATTAGTCAAATGTGCCTTTGAAAGATAAATGACGGTCACTGATGGTGTTAGGAGATTCGATTTGCGAACGCCCCTCCCCCAACCTCCTTGCTCAGAGTGCAGCACTGAGCAAGTCCAAGGGACACACACATCAAGGATTCTTCAGCTTTCAAGTAAACTCTAGAGACTTATTCTATGTCCACTGCTGGTTTATTCTAGTTTGATGAATATGCAGAAGAGGAATACCAAATGCAAGAATATAGAGCATTTCTACTTTAACTACTTTAGGGAACCTGGTGTCCCTAAAAACAGTATCTCTAGAACCAAATAGAGAAACCCAGAGAAGCTTGCAGTAAAACTGTTTGAAAGTCACTTGTTCTTGATTGCTTACATGTTTGTCTTAAAGAAACATTTCCAAACCAAGAAAATAAAACTCTTTGACTTCTAAATATTTGCTATGATCTCTCCCTTCTCAATTATGGATGTTTTCCTGAAACTACCTTGTTTTCTTGTCATTACCTGACAACCACATCAAGAAATTGTCAAAGAGGAAACAAAGATTGAGATTGGTACTGGTAAGTTTATGGAGTTTAAAGAAAAAATTAAGCCTAATCATAATATACTTTATGGTTCAGATGTGGAAATTTAACATGATTCAAGTATGTGTTAATGCTTGAGGAAATCTCAAAGTAATGGAGTAGTTATTAGGCCAGTATGGAAAGATAAAATGCCCACACATAAATACAAAATTGATAGAAGTCTCATGTTCATTTTCATGAACTGATCAGACTTTCATCTAATTATAACATCTAGCTTATTTTTGCCAGAGTTCACGCAGTATATTGAACATCTGATTGACTATTTGATTTGTACAATACAATTGTGAAAGACCATGATAGTAGCAATTTAGAAACATATCAGTACAATTTGCCTGTTGTGTCGAATCAATGGAAATGTTGTTCCCAATTTCCTTTAAATAGTTATACTGAATCATTTTTAATATTCTGCCATTAGCCATTTATCTTTAACACTTTCCTTTTTGAAATTAAAAGAGAATTGGAATTCAAGTTGTGGGTAGAGGTGTATGGCGCTACTGTCATCAAAATCTGCACTTATTTTCAAGTAAAAACATTTCTATTTATTCTAATAGACAATATATGTATGGTATTGTTTTGAAATGGGATCTGGCTTGAAATACAGGTATTTGATTCAGTTGAACTTTGGCTCAGCTATTATTTCTGATCAATAATTTGATAAACAACACTGAACAATATATATGTATTTACCCCCCTGTATATGTAAGTGCTAATGAGATTGCTAGGAAGATGATGAGCAGAACCACAATGTGAGGATGGCACATTAATTAGAGTCACAAAAATGAATTTATAATTATAAACTATAATTAGTGTCATTGCATAGAAAACATTCTAAAGGGAATTACACAAGACCTTCTGTACCAGTGATGTTTACTATGACATCTGAAGAAGAAATAAAAACAAAAGAAATAAAAATAAAATAAAAATAAAAATAATTTGGAAATAGAGGTGTGTGGACAGAAGAAAAAAATGACATGGGGAGCAGCATGCAGCATTTAATACTCTGACACACTCTGGTATTGTTAGCACACAGAGAGAGTAGGAAGGGTGTTGACAACTGAGACCAAAGAAGTAGTTGGAGGTGAGATTGTACCTTCTTGATGATTCCTGCCCTTACAAGCAATGGGAAGCCATAAAAGGATCCCCTAAGCCTGGTCACCTCTGCACTGGGATTATCTAGCTCTGTGTATAAATAAACTGGATATAGCTAATCTAATGTTTCAGCTGATAGATGATGGTGGGCTAGATGCAATATCTTGAACTGGTTGGGATGGCATAGATGGAAGCAAGTGTGCAAACTCAAGGCATTTGGACAGAATGGCAAGACTTGGAGATGGACACCAAATAGAGGGGATGTAGGAGAGAAGACTTCCAGTTTTCTCAATTGCATACCCAATGGCTGCGATATTTACTAATAGATAATCCTTGGAGAGGGCCAATTTGGGAGAGGTTGTGAAATTGTTTTCCTAGGTAAATTAAACTTGAAAATCCCTTGAAATATCCAAGTGAAAATGTTGGGTATATAATGGTTTGCATGGTCTAGAACCTAGGAGAAAAGATATGAAAATATAAATAAACAAATATAAATAATATATAACAAATATAAACAAATATAAATATTTGTATATCATTGGCATGTGAATAGTATTAAATTAGAAGACATAGAGATAATTCTTAAGAAGAATAAATGAAATTTAAAGAAAAGAAAGCAGAAATTGAACTCATATATTTAGTAATTAGTTATGGGGGTGGCGTGGGGGGTGTAATGCAAGAAAAGGATTTGGACAAAGAGTAAAGAGTAGCCAGCCACCAGGTAAGTAGAGTATAATATCACAGTGATCAAAGGACTGGAGAGCTTTAAGAAAAGCGTGTTCAATAGTGGATACATCACTAAGAGATCAGATCCAAAAAGCATTGAAAATACATCATTTGGTGGCCGAGGGGCCAATGTTAGAACTTATTCAAGGGAATCAGGAACTAGGACTGGAGCAGATCAAGGAAAAATTGGAAATGAAATGCTCAGGGCAAGAAAACAAGGCAATTTGTAATCCCTCATGTGACTTCCTAGAAATAATTCAGAAGAGAGAAGTGTCACTGGTGAAAACTCAGACTGATGAGAGTTAAGTGTTCTTTTTTCTGTGAATGTTATCTGTACTGATGTCAGGTCAAGGCTTGGTCAGTATTCCACAAAATCATGTAAACTTAAACAATTAACCAAAACATGATTAAATTACATTTGTTCTACCATAGAAATGAAATTATATCCTAGAACCCAAACTATTTCATTACGTAACATTTGACCCACACAGGACAGACACATGAAAATATCTAGTCTTAACTTATGGAAGCATTCCTTCAGCCCTGGTGAATATTAAAGAAGGTGAGACTTGGTTTTTCCATGACAAGAGGTCTACAGAGTCCAAATAGGTAATACAAATGATAGGAAAGCAACTATGGAAAACTGGAGGGTGTATGCCACTGAATTCAAGCTGGGTATAACTATGGGAAATGCCAGGCACACCTGGTTTTATGTTAAACCTGACAATAGACCATTAGGTCAAAAATTTAAAGCTGTGCCTGACCTGTGGCCTGTCAGTTTTAAGAACTATGAACTTCAGTAAGTGTTTCATGTTCACTTGCTGTCTGCAAACTATGCTAGAGCTCCTGGGGAAACACAGATGGCACCGGTACCTTCTCTCTCAGAAGTTGTTATCATGAGGGTTCAATACGAGTCACTTGTCATATAAGCCAGAGGGGCATAAATGCTGAAAGGTGGGAAAAGTTCTAAACTTCTAGAACTCGGAGATGTAAAGCTGTTAGCTTTGACTAGAGAGGGGCCCCTGAGAAGTCTTTAAAAAGGTGATGTTTTCACTGGACTTTGGAAGGTTTCAGTTGGGGAGAGGGAATTGGGAGGAATAAGTAACTTTCAGCAGTAACCCAAATCTTCTTTTCTAATATGAAATGTAGCCTTCAGAATAAAATGCCTGTAAAATGTACCAAATGCCTGTAAATAGTACAACTTTTCTACCTTTGAAGAAATCTAGTTTTTGTGTTTTTTACATCCAAGGAGTCCTAGCACAGATAGAAGCATTCTTCCATAGAAAAAAATGGTTAATTTGACAATGACAGCACTGTGCAATTTTCTGATTGCTGTTAATGAAAAGACTGGCAACTAACCCATCATGCTCTGCTATATACTTTCCTCTATCAACTTTGCCTAGAGTTTTTATCCCCTTCTCTCATTCAGGAATATAATGTAGCCAAAATTCTACAAGCCAAGATGGCCCTCTGAACACCCATATATCAGAGTTGTTTGTGACCAGAGCACCTCTCTCTGGTCATGCTACAAAGCCCAGCTGGCTGCAACGTGAGGGCTCATCTCCTTAAAAACATGCCTTTGGCCTTTTCAGGTCTTTCTTTTGGTCTCTTTCAAGATCCTTTTTCATAGGGAAAAAAAAATAGGTGTTTTTGTTTGATTGTTTTACCCATTTATGATTTTGTCAATTAAGTGAAATACTGTATGGAGGTCAATATGATGGTGAAGCCAACCCAAATTCTGAAGGAGAGTTTTAGCTGGTAAGTTCTCTGAGGTAAGCAGGGGCCAGGGAGACTACAGTAGGCCCAGACTGGAATGTCACAGACTACCTTTACCTCCCTGGTGGGCTCTTATTCCAGTATAAATTCCTTTCAGATGTGGTGAAGTGCAGGTTTTTTCATAATTCTTGGAACACTTCTATGGACTGGAAAGGCTTATCCCCTTCATAGTGCCTGCAAGTTCCCACCAGTAAGGAAACTATAGGCACTCCTGGCCTCAGAATACTGGCTGTTGTGTTTTGTTGCAAGACCTAACAAAGTTTTTAGATCTGTCCTCAAGATAAAGTGAGGCTCCCAAACCTGAAGTTCTAATGGGAATTCTGAAGCAGGGGACTGTGAACCTGCCTTTGAGAACCACTGAATCACCTGTTTCTTCATCACTTTCCATGTCCAAGCTTTCCACAGCACCCTAAACAGGTAGGCATGAAAAGAGGTGTGGGTCTCTCAAGAACCTGGACTAGGCAGAGCTCCCAGTGGCCAGGTTTTCAATTCAGTTACCATATGAAGTTTAGATTTCTGACTTTTTCTCCAAATTAATTTACTTAAATGTGTCATTACAGATAAGAACCACAAGAATGGAAGATAATATTCACCAAATAATTTTAATATTTTTCTATTACCAGCTTATAAAACTTATAAGTGACAATAATTTAAATTTTAAAACAAAGCTCTAATTTTGCTTGAAACCACACAATTTTATCAAATTGTATTCCCTATGTTGAAAGTAATAAGATCTTAACTACAAATATTTAAATGATATCCATTTTTGTAAATTTATTTGGGCATTTATTTTTATTGCATATCGGACCATGAACCTTTAGTTATATTTTATTCTACAATAGGCCAAGAACCTGGGAATGTCATCTTAAAAGAACAAAAAAGGAAAGTTAAAATTTCAAAACTCTTACTTGGTAGGATTTTAAATAAGTATCACTAAACTAGAGATGTTTATTTTCTGTTTTTTTAGAATTATACTCAATCTGGGGATCAAAGACAGCTTGACAACCTTTTAATGTTTAATTGCTGGGTCAATTAAAACAACAAATAAATCAAGTTAAGCTTGGCTGAATTCCTCCCCAAATGTACAATATGCACATAAGAATAAGGAAAATAACTTTGTGCTCTCAAAAACTAAACCAGAAGAAAGAGCTTTCTATAGTAATCCCTAAACTGAGTTACCCCTGGACAGACTAATAAAACATTCATTTACAGTTAGAAGGCTGGAATATTTACTTACTCATCCAGGATTTTTACTATCTATTTATGCTTTCTTTCTCTTTTCTTTTTCCCCCTCCCCTGCTTTCCTCTCTCTTGCTATTTCCTTCTTCTTCTAGTCTCTCCCCTCCCTAACTCTCTCTGTCTCTACCTTTCTTTCTCTCTCACACATACAGATCACACACACATGTCTACACACCACACACCACACACACACACACACAAAGCCCAACTAGTCCCTCCATTGATACAGTCAGTGCATCTGAGGTATAAATCATCCTTGCTTCTTAATTCATAACTACCAAAATTCTATTTGAGAATTCATACTATGTTTCCTCAGCAAATTCCATAGAGAGATGTCAATGGTGGATATTTAGCAGATCTGTACAGTTAATGGGTTGCTGGGCAATTTTGTCAAATTAGTTGTTTTCTGGTGACTTATCTATAATACTGAGGGAGCTACACAATGTTATCTATTTGTAAATAATTGGAAATCCTTCTGAGCTTGCAGAGGGAAATGTTTTATGGCTAAACGGAGTTGATTCCCCTGGTAGTTTAGTTCTCTTACACAAATCTCCTTGCCAACCTCAAACCAATATCTACCTTTTCTCATTCTTTTTTTTTCCTTCTTCAAGGAGGAAAAACAAATAAACAAAATCAGACTTGTTAGAATACAATAGTTTGTTAGGTGTGAGCTAGATTAATTGGTGATTAGTGTTGTTTTAATTAAATAGGATACAAAGATGGAACCCATGGGAGGTCATTTACCTTAAACAGAAATAAATTTAGAGGAAGAGATTAGTACCAGTTCTCTGCAAAGGGAGGAGTTTTCATTTTGTAGTTTGCAGATAGCTGTTTTTCAGAATTACATTCAATCTGGTGACCAAGGACAGTTAGACAACTTTTTAACATTTAATTCCTGGGGTCAATTAAAACAACTCTACTTCATATTTGTGTTGTTGCTTTACAATCTACAGAATACCTTGAGATTAGTTAAATTTCTTTCTCATTATCCTCTCCAACATCAACTGTGTGGCCTTTATCCCATCCAAAACAATTATACCAAATAATAGTCCCAAGTGAAATGTTAAAGTTCTTTTAAATGAGTTTCAGTAGAGGATGGTTATCTTGAAAACAATTTAAAATTTTAATTAAAATGTTCTCTTTATGTTGATGTATATTGCTAGTTTTAATGTATGATTAAAAAACTCACAAAACTATATGTGGATCTGTTCTGGTCACAACCCCGTGAAGATAGAAATAAAACCAAACTTTTCAGAAGCCCTCTGATTCCTTGTGAGTCTGAAAATTAGGTAACTGAAAATTATGAGGATTCTGGAAATTTTCAATCTGGAGGAAGTAGATTGATAATAAAACATTTATAACAGGATAATCCTGAGAAAAGAGAAGCTTTCAATTCCCCTGGGGGTTTTCTAACCCCACCTCAAGGAAGGGTGGAACTGCCCAAGGAGGAGAAGTGGGAGAAGTAGAAGACTGGAGGAAGGAAGGAATGGGATCAAGGAGATGTAGAGGTGTTAAGAGTGGCATGTGCCATTAACATAGCTGATATTGTGCATTGATAAGTAACATTGTATAGTTAGAAAATATGAGATACTTTCCCTTTTTCTTTAGAATTGTAAATTTCAAGAAAAACCTGGCAACATTATGGAGATTGACTTGCTGATTTAATTGTTTCAGAGCCCAGGTGAACAAAACCTAAGTTGACCCTTCTTTAGAATTCATAGTTTTCTTTCAGATGGATGGAAGGGGAGGAGAAAAGAAAAACAAGCCTTTTGTAATGTAAGATGATTGGCAAGACATCTCCAAGAAAGGGAGGGAAAACAAGGAGAAAAATATAAAAGGGATTTAAATGAGAGACAAAGGATGGGTCATTTTTGGAGGAGTATGGGGCCCTGGTCATGGTAACTGAGGTGACATAAGGATTGTGGCTTTCAGCCTGGGCTCGTGAACTTAAGAGCCTTAGCATGCACAAGCAGATGGTGTGTCCAAAGAGTTTGGAGATTTGAACGTCGTGTTGGAGCTTGTTTCATCTAATTTGATTAAGATGTCTTTGGAGAGGATATGAGTAAGGCCTGAGAAGATGAACCTGCTGTTGGTTCCTGTTTTACCTTGGAGTTTTTCTTCTGTCTAATGTTGAGAGGATGCCAAAAGAAAAGAAGAACACCAAATCTTGGACCATGTGTTTGGAGGAAGTCAGAACAGACACCAATGGAGGAAAAGAGGAATTCCTTGCTTTTGGAAAACATGCTGGTGAACTCTGATTGGACATAGGGTGAGGTGACCAGGGACTAAAGGACAGTTTTGGATATATGGTGTGGCAACTGAATTTTTTGTGTTTATTTTATAGCACATGTAATGGGATAACCAGGGTTTTTACATGCTTATAGTACATGTTTTACATGCTTATAGTACATCCTTGTAGTGCATGTTTAGGTAATTATTCTTACTTGCTTGCTTAGTAATAAATAGTTTAATCACTTTCAGAGTTTGGTCTGGCTTTGGAATTACATAGCAAGTCTGTGTGTGGGCAGGAGAACCTTGAAGGAGGCAGTCAAGAGACAGGGTTGGTTTTTTTTTTTTTCCTTGGTTTGGGTGAGGGCCCCAGGGCAATCATGCAGCTGATATCCAAATGACAAAGCAAACATGTGTGGAGGCTTCGGGGTTAATAAAAAGCTTTTGCCCACTTTATATCAGATTGAAATGTAAAGGTTTTTCTCTGCTTTAGGAAAAGTTGGCAAAGGAATTTTAATAAAAATCTGCCACCCTCCCACTTTTCCCCCACAAGGGTAAGAGAATGTCCTTGGAGAAGGGTCATGTGAAGAAGTCACACTTGCTTCTCGACCTTGGACTTCTACTGAGGACTTGGGGATCTGGAAGGAAACACTTGAAAGTTTGGAGAGGTGACAGCCTCTGTGAGGAGGCTGACAGTGACTGCAGTATCTTGACTTGGGTTTCGATTTTGCTCTTTTCCTTCCAGATTTGCTTGCCCCCGTCTGCCCCTTTTCTATGGGTCCCCACCAGAAGGTACCTTAGAAGTTTGGCAAGCTTTCTAGCCTGTGTTCCCACTTTGGGCCAACCCTGTTTGGCTGGGCATTTACCCACAAGGGGATGGGTAACTTGGGGTGCTTTGTGGGGAAACTATTTTAACAATAATTTTTCTTCTTTCCACCACACATTAATTGTATTAAAGTTCCTTTCCATCAAAGGTCTTACACACTTGAGTATGTTTTGTCTTGATGCAGCAGATAGCAGAACCACTTTCAAGTAGGTAGGTTTGGGGGTCCTGGGATCCTCCCTCATTCTGCCTGATAATCCCCACAGCGGGCAGAGGGTCTCAGCATCCCATGCAGCTGGGGAGTGGCATGAAGCAGATCAGTGGCCTTTAGCTTCTCCTATTTCAAAGAAAGGAGAATCAGGACCTCACTCAGGAGTTTGCTTTCCATGAAAGAGAATATTTTAGACAAAATTGAGGGTTAATAAAAAGCTTTTTAAAAAAAATCAAATAATCCAAAAGAAGTAAATATGCTAGAATTTGAGTCACGGAAGAAGAAACCTGATCTAGAAATAAATGTATTTTACCCAGGTCACCGGGAAGCATGTTTTTCCCTCAAAGAAAATTGACTTTGAAATCAAAATGTCAAGATCAAAATCCATTTTCCAGAGCCTTCCTCCCGTATTTCTCTGGCTGATTCTGTTACCAGAGGCTGGCAGTCAACCCAAGGCCACAGTCATGGCGACAGACATGTTCCAGATGGAAAGATCATTTTGTTTCTAGACAGTGTAACAAAGGACTTGGCAGTTGGTAAGAATCCTCCTGCTGGGAGCAGGTGTCTTCCTTTTGACGAGATTGCATTTTATACAGAGAAGCTTGAAATGGACTATAACTGGTAGCAGGTTGAACAAGTTGGGGGTTTTGAAAAGACTTGGCTAACCAGCTTGAAGTGAGGAGCAATGACATGAGAAATGAATTACCTGTTTACTAATGTCACAATAATTCAACCGTTCATTTTGATAGGAGCATGCAGTATTAAGGATTCTTCCTGCCAGTCTCAGGTTCTGGCCACTGAAAAGCCTAGTGGAAGCAGTTGATTGGATAGGGTAGGGGAAACATAGTAAATTCATACTCGCATTCATACATAAAATTCATACATGTAAATTCATACATATGTACACAACCATACCTACAAACAAAAAACATGAACTAAACTTTGGAAAATAATTCTGCCATGTGAACCAGTGTTTTTATTCAGTAGACTATACCACACTTCTGAAAAGGAATTTGTTACTTTAGTGTCAGTGTTTTCTGCAAACAAGTCAACACAATCAGAAATCTTTCAGATAGCTACCCAACTACCAATAAAAGTAGAATGATTATATACATTGTGATTTAGTCACACAATGGATAAAAAATTATAAAACCACATACTGATTGATCAAGTCCAATAAATATGAGACTTCACAAAGGAAGTTAGACCCCAAAATGATGTACAGCATCATTTTATTCATAAGGAACATCTTTGTTTTGGAGATTGTGTGAAGAGTTTGCTTGTGACATGAAGATATGGAGATGATAATAGCATGCTTTCTCTGGATCCAGGTGTTGCTTATAAGAAAGCAACCGTCTTGAGATTTTTCACCAAACCACTTCTACATAATTCCTAGTATGTGTATTTTACCTTAATTCAAAATTAAAACATTCAATCCCCTTATCACATGAGATAGTTTGATACATGATATCTGATTTATACATTTTCATGAAAAGCTGGGATATCAATCTACTGAACAGCTGTAGGAAAACAAATCAGATTTCAGATTTTTTTTCTGAAACGGGATGGTTTTTTCTATGACCAGAAAGTTCTGCATCTTGAATAGACTTGAGTCATGAAGTATCCAAAACAAGCAGTGAATGTCTTATGGACAACTTCAAACACATGTTTTCAATTCCCTTCCCAATAAAATTCAAGCCATGACCTTCCTTGGGTTGACCTTAAATTGGAAACACACTCTACTTTCGTCTCATGTTGAATGTAAAATTGTGCCTGGTATATAAAAATATATTATTTGAAAAAAGTACATATGAGTTTGGGGGACAGAGTTAAATTGAATTTTTTCCCCATTCTTCTATGTCTCCTTATATGCATACTCATCTCTCAATTTTTTTAACCACTTGAAAGTTGCTACTTAATTTGATTTTTATTAAGTGGTGAATTGTATGAGAGGGCATGCAGAGATAATGAACTAAATACATACTGTGGTTGTTGACATACAATCTTGGCCTTTTGTCTTTGTCTCGCACTAGAATCTTAAGGTAATCAATTCCTCTCTCAGAGGCCTCAGTTTCTTTATCTGTATAATGAGAAACTTGAGCTGTACTAGCTCTTGAAGAGATAAATGTAGATAAAATTAGATGTGATGCAATATAAATAGCCCAGCAGGAAGGTCACTAAGACATTTCCTTGAGCTGTTTTTAGAGGGCAAGGGAAATTGAACCCCTAAGATTCATGTGATTGTGGCAATGAGTTTTCTCACATATGCTAGAATAGAAATTATTGCAAATTGCACTGGGATGGCAGAGAAAGTTTCAGAAGTTATGACTAGGCATTTCTTGGATTCAATTCTCCTTTATCCCTGATCATTACTCATTGTTGTTATTACTTAAAACACTAAAGTTCTAATAAAGAGAGTAGACATGGTACCTTAGAATGGAATTGATTGACCTTTGCCCTTCAAAACCAAGGAATTAAGTCTTAACCTGAAACTCTGGGATCCTGTGATTACAGTAAATCCACTCTGTCAGCTTGTCCCAAGACTGACTGGGTCACATTCCAGTTCTCCAGAAGAGAAGTAGTTTATGAAGGACTGGCTTGTTTGAGGTTAAGGGAGATCTCTCAACCTGGGTAGACCTTGAAGGAAACAATCTTATTGTCACAAAGGGGCCATTTTCAATAAGATAAATTTTCCTTTAAAGTAAAAGTTGGTGTAAGATACAAGGATATCATAGGAGAGGACTGAAGTCCTTCTGGGCATATAACTCAGGCACAAGATGAGAAACGTCAAGGCATGTGAGAAGAGCTGCCATGTCAAATTGGTTTAATCCTGTTCTAATCTGGCAACGTAAACAATTGATTGCTGCGTGTCGCCTGTTCACGGAAAACTAGAAACAAACAAACAAAAATACATCTTCCAGATTCAACGGTTCAAACTTCCTAACAGAAGATTAATCCTCTGAAACAATTTCAAGATAACCACATTTAGCCTGTTCATTACATTTATAAAAGTGAGGATGATGGACTCTGATGCTGCTCAAGGTGATAGCATGTCCAAGAGATTTGTCTCCTTACTTTCCTAGCATTGTCTTCTCAGAATTAGAAAGAGATCCAGAATTGCCTGCAAGACTCTTGGAACAGACCCAGAATCCTGTCTGGTGCAAGACCTCATGGAATCTCCTTAATGCGTTTATTCTGACAGGTGGAGGGATGCAAGAGAGAATGTGACTTTGACTCTCCTGGGTGGTTGTTATTTTGTTATTATTTTTTTTAACTCTTGTCAGCTTAGGACCTTGAACTGCCTGCTCCTACTAATGAAACTCAAAAGGCATGAGAGAGCCCAAGTTGCAATAGCTCACTCCAAATTTAGGGGGAAGAGAAAGGGTATTATTGACTTGTATTTAGTGTGGCTTATATTTAGGTGAAACCGGTCATTTTCCTCATTCTGATAATATGACAAAGAGTATAAAAGCAGATGAGTCCAGCACTGGATTGAGATCAGACTTAGTTTTCAGTGGGTTTACTCCTGAAGCAGTTGTTTTCCCCCCTTTGGGCAGATTATTTGCATTCAGTAACAAATTTAAGTCAGTGCAAGTATTTCAGGTCTTGGGTTTCAGCTTGATATTTGCATGTCCCTTGTTTATTCTTTCAAGGATTGCTGATCTCATTAAATGAAATGTCTTTGTAAAGGGTTTCTATGTTTAACTCTTACATAATTTCACTTTGTCTTTCCTTCTATTATATTGTTAGAGAGATAAATTTTAAATATAGATGATGAAGCATCATTTGGTCCTCAAAACATAGTCTTCAGATATGTGCTAATCTTCAAAGATAATCTTCAAAGATGAATGAAACATGAGTTAATCTCATCTAATCTGTTTTCATCTGAATGAATTTCAGATATGGTTTTCAAAGATACTCCAGGTAGATATTATTTAATTCTAAAATAAATATACAAATGGTACATTACCCAAATGGTAGAATGTGTGTGTTAGAAAGGAGGCAGTCCAACAGGTGCCTAAACTATTGGTTAGAGGAAAAAGGATGAAAGAAAAGTAAAGTGTATTTGAGTTCTGTCAGTATCAGAGGTGTTACTAGGGAAGACCCATCACTGAAATACTGAACTATCTCCTTTTTTACCAATTGAAAACCAACTTCTCCCCAACCCCTCAGGTGACTACCTAGCTCTTCCCTGTGGATCCCAGAACCTCCTCAGGACCCATCAATTAAAAACATTTAACTGGCACAGTGAGAGGTCTCCAGGAAACAGTGGAGCATTATCACCTTTATCAGCCTGTCTGACTGAATTAGGGATCAGAGAAGTTGTGGCAGCATGAATAAATGCATGAATATGCTGTCAGTTACTAGCATAAGCCCTCAACCAGCCTTTGGGCTCTCTAATTACTCAGATGACCTTGAGCAAAGAACTTAACCTTTCTGTGCCTCAGTTTCCTTCTCAGTAAAATAAAGATAATGATAGTGTACTCCTCGTGGAGGTGTTGATACAATTAAATTGAGTTGATATCTGTAGACTGTGGGTAGGGCCCATATAAATGCTGAGTTGATGTTGACATTGATGCAAATGATGACATGTGTAGACATGAGCAAGATCACAGACTGTGAGGTGAATCTCTGGTCAAGTAGGGTTTAAATGCTGAAAGATGAAAACTAAAATGATCACATCCCCTCTCTTGGGAATTATTGCTGATTTGCACAGAGACAATGTGTTCTTTTGAGTTTAAGCAGTGATGAGCTACCATTCCTATTCCTCTTATGAACACACCGCAGGGAGGATACTACACCCATTATTAAAGTTATTATTTGTGTCCCCCATGCTGCCTAAAAGAACATAAATGATACAAGTAGGGGGCAGGAAAGTTGTAGTCAGTGAACGATATATTTCTGCCAAACTTTCATCAGAATCTTTCAAGAGAACATAAGTTCCTACTTATGTGTTTCCCTTCTAGAGCAGTAGGTCTCCACATTTAGAATTCTGTCTATTGGACTCCTAGCGTCCTCCAGACTACATGCAGACTATTGTAGGTGTAATGTTTTGGTCTGGGGTAGGTCTATGATCAATAGAAAATATAAAACAGAAGAGAGAAACTAAAATAAATGGAAGAGATTTTATGTGAGGTGTCTTAGGCATCTTCTTAATGGAGCATGTGTACTCTGGATGGACTCAAAGTGATTTCTGTGATAACTGGTTTAAATCTAAAGTCCTTTGAGATTAAGGCAAACAATTATCCACAGATTAGCAGTCAGCAAGAGTGTAGATGGATAACTGTGTAACTGATAGTCTGGATCACTCCCACTGTGTCTTTCTTACCCATTCCTTTCTGCCCCTCCCACAATCCTGCCCCCTTATTTCCTTTTCAATGCATGAACAGGAGGCATGAGCCAAAAATCAAATGAAGGTGGTGTGACCCCAAGAGTCATGATTGGAGTGACTCAGAAGGCATTAACCTTGGGACTGGAGATGATTGAAGAAATCACCTGCTCCCACAGTGACTTCTATACCTTCAACCTATTCCTCTGCTGCAACAAGCAATTCACAGAAAGAATTCAGGACCATTACCTCAAAAAAAAAAAAAAAAAGTCCATGAACTTGAGGAGGACCAGTCTAGAAAAAACAAAGTGCCCCGAAGTCTCAGTACCATCACAGAGAGGTGACAGGGAACCCCTGTCTGCCCCAAGAAGACAGTAAACCGTATCATTCAGTCTACCAGCCTGTCCTCACTTTTCTAGTCATCTTCCTTACATGCACCAGACACATCTGGAAGACGGAAAGCAGTGGCCTCAATGCAGGTGGAATATTAATAGCCTTTCTTTCTTTGCTCTCCACCTCTACGGGCACCAGAGTTTCTTGCCAAATTGTTGGGAATCATGTGATTTCATCATTTATCTTGCTTGTGCTTTATAAGATTTCTTAACCCACGGCACAATGGGGAGACATTTAATTTTGTTGTGAACAAGAATTATAGTTACTAAATAGTCTAAAAGTCTAAGTTCAAGTGGGAGAAGGCTGCAGGTGCGTTGGAAGAATTGTGATCACAGGAGAGGCATGCTCAGCCCCAGCTTCCTTCCTCCCCTCTGGAGGTGAGGAAGAAAGTAGGTTTCCTATTTTCCATACATCAAGGGCAGTGACTCTCCCTTACCTCTGATTTGTGCAGAAATGCTGACAGGAACAGAACATTATGAGCGGGAAGGGAGGACAGTTAACAAATTGTCTCTAATTCAATATGTGGTTGTGAAAACCCTCAGCAGATTGATAGCTGATCGCCAAGCTCAGAGCTCTGAAAAGCTGGAGATCGGAGGGATCTTTACTCCTAAATGTTTTGTCCATGGCAGAGTCTTGGCTTCATCAAGGGGCTAAGAAATGAGTCAAAGCTGTCAAGAGGACATAAAGATTACCCCCAATCGCTGACAGCAGATGGTGGCTAATGGCAAGTGTTTTTAACGGAGCTTTATTGTTCCAGGTTGAGGCATTAACTTGTCTCCGTGGGGTTTTCCTGGTTTTATTTATTTATTTTCCATTTTAAAAAGTCACTTTGTAAAATGACAGTGTGACATGCATTGTAATGTTTGCCGGCTAGGCTCCCAGGTCATATTTGTCTTCTCATTTTCCAGAGGTAGGGGTGGTATGGGGTTCCCACTGAAAGCAAGTTTGTATTATTTTGAGCTTTCATGATTCGTAGGGAAAGCATCAAATCTTCCATATAAGAGTGAGGAATTATTTCTTGTCTCCTGACTGCAAGGACTTTGAAATCAAAGTCAAGATAGCCTGTTTGCACATGCGAGTGGGCTCACTCCGTTCCGTGCCAGCAGCACCAGGCCTGTCTGTGCCAGCTACAACTGTTCAGTGGCCTTAGAAGAAAAAGCTTCTTAACACTTTTGTTTCTCTAACAAAGCAACTTTAGTCACTGCAGATTTAAATCTGATTTCTGGGTGATTATCTTTTTATTTGATTTCTAAATCCCAACTATTTTTTTCAGAAGCCAGCAAGTTGCGACTAAAGCACTGACTATTTGACTAATAAAGATACATAAGAAAACTGAAAACCCTTTTGGAAAAAAAAAAAAACAGCTGAAAATTGAGAGAGTCTGAGAGCCTTTTTCACACTTCCTCACCATTGTGGTGCATCCCAATTATCAACACAGGAAAATTGTAACAGGTGAGAAACTAGTTGCCTCCTTCCCTGCCACCTGCCTTATTCTGTCCAGGGATCTGGAGAGTGTCAGACTCAGCAGCGCAGCTACAGTTGTGAAGCCAAAGCAAAAGGAAGGGGACAGAGCAGTGGCCTTAGTGGGGCACTGCCTTTTCTGACTCCCCATACACAATTCCTGAGCATGGTCTGAAAGATACTGCCAGGTTCTGAAATAATTCTTGCTCACTCCTTCTCATGTAACCCCATAAAAAAAAAACCATGGCATGTTTTCCTGTCTCTGTAAAAGTAGATGTAGTGAAATTGTGATAACAGGGCACATCAGGCTCCAAATTACAACCTGTCTTCCGTGCCTGTTACCAGACAGCTGGAGAAAGCAGCAGGACAAAGGGGTACCTGCTGCTCTTGGTGTGTTTCTCTGTTTTGACTTGGACTTTCAGATCATGGCCTTTCTAGGAAGGTGGTTCTGGAGAAAGACCATTAGTCTCAAGACAACACCTCCCCTGTTGCACTAAAATTCATGCCTGCCTCCAACACCAGCCTCCAGGTGTCCAGGACAGCTTCACAGTGAGAGTCTGAAATCCTTGGCCACCAACTGTTTGCAATTTTTAAAGAGAAAATAACAAACAAGCAAATAAAACAAAACCAAACATCAGGTTCTTTATTTGCAGTTATCAGCTGTTTCAATGTTGTATGCACTCAGGAAAAGTCTTCCTTTTTTTTTAAATTGCAAAACAAGCAGCTCAACATCGCAGGTTCCAATATTGCCAAGGGGTGAAGGTGCCAAATAAACAGATTTTCCACATCCCTCCTTCCTCCCTGCAGTGTCAAGCATCTTGGACAGTGTTTGTACCTCAGGAGAAAAGGAAAAAAAACAAGAATATTGTACTTTTGATGGAGGAAAGAGCCCCATTAGTAATTAAACCACAGCAGCCTGAATGTGGAATCATCAGCTAGTGGGTACCTCCAGCAGCGTTAGAAGGTTCTGTTGAAATGGGTAGCAGAGCTTTTACGCCTAAGATAGAATTCTAGAAATAGTCTTGATGTCACACCTGACAGCCCTCTTGCTTCACATCTATCATCCCTCCCCCACTAGGCTGTCTGGGAAGTTAGATTTCTCAATCCTTTCTGCCTCTATCCTCTAATTCTTACAAGGAAAGTCAGCTGAATGGTGATTAAACCAACACCTTTAGAGACTATTATGTACCAGGATATCTAGAGCTCTCAAGAAGAGAAAATCTCACCTTCCTTGCCTCAAACAGTAAGGACAATTATGGTATTACAGATCAAGAAGTCTTATCATGGGTTGACTGGAGGGCAGCTCCATCAAGAAACTCAAAGATATCAGGACTTTGGTTCATTCTTCTTTCTTCTACACCAAACCTTAGTATATTGCCTTGTCCTTTATAAGTTCCTTCTCCAATGTGCAGGTGGCTTCCAAAACTGCAAGCACTTATGGACAGAAAGCATGGAGTAAAGTGAACTGGTTGTTTATTACCTTTTTTATTTTTTAAGAGGGTCGTTTTCTAGAAAATTCCCACCTGATCTTTTCTTAATTCTCATTGTCTGGGCCACATGCTCACCCTCATATTTAACTTCCATATAGGAAAATAGGGCTTTTGTGATTGACTGAGATGAGTCAGGATTTTTCACCAGAGCTACATAGGGAAAGATAGAAGCAGAAGTTTGAGTGAAATGAGAGATTTGAGAACAAAGAAGAGCTAAGGGTTGCTTGGTATAAAACCACATACCTGGCCTTACTCCAAAAGTCAAACAGTCTCCCAAATGCCATTTATCCAGTATTTCATGAAATGAACTTACCACTTTCAAAAGTAAAGTCCTCTCTGCCAAGGGTAGGATTAAAGGAAAAAGAAATGTTTACTTGTTCACACAATCTGACTCCAGTTCTTAAGAGTTCAAAATAAAACAATATGTAGAGTTTCAAGACTAGAACAAGCATATATATGTATTGTTTAAATGTCTAGGTTTGTTTCTTTCATCCTGGAAACTTTAGGGTTTAGGATGCATATTTTAGAGAGATTATCTTATTTTTAAGAGATTTTTTTTCCTTTCTTCAAAATTTCTAGAAAAGCATATGTTTCCTTTTCTCACTAAATAATTCTGGTTACTGTAAGGATGGGAGCTTCCACATTAGTCTAAGTTGGGGTATGGGCTCTTACCCAGGAAAGGAACTTTTCTAGGCCAGTAAGACCCACAGACTTTGCATTTACCTACTCTCTTATATGATCACCTTTTCCTAAACCAACAATTCATGATGAGGCATAAAGACATAACCACAGCTCATTCTCATAGAGATGAGAGGCAAATCTGGAGCTGGAGAGCTGAAACCAATTTTAGAGTTTTGAAGAGACAAATCCTATAACTTAATATATCCTGTACCACATGTGGCCTGAATTGTTCTTGAGTACCAGGACCGTAAAGAATTCTTGTGTGGGTTTCACTAACCAATAATCTTATTTTCTACTGAATAATATAGTTTTAGAAATAATAAATCACAATGCATTCATTAATTTTATGTGTCAACCTGACTGGTTTAAAAGATGCCCAGATAGTGGGTAAGACATTATTTCTGAGTGTGAGAGGTTGTTTCCAGAAGAAATTAGCATTTTAATTGGTGACTGAACAAAGGTCACCTTCACTGCTGTGGGTAGATATCATCCAATCTGTTGCAGGCCTAAATAGAATAAAAAGGCAGAGGAAGGGTGAATAGGCACAAGCTTTTGCTTGAGCTGGGAGATTCTGTCTTCTCCTCACAGGTCAGACAAATTTGGGGGCCCCAGGAATTCTGAGGAGGATTCATATCACTGCCTGCATTTATTAGAGTTGGTCTCGGACTGAATTATATCACCTACTTTCCTGGTTCTCTAGCTTGCCCAGCAGATCATTGAACTTCTTGGTTGCCATGACTGTGTGAGCCAAATCCTGCAAAACATCTCTTCTAAATCTGTCTGTCTGTCTGTTCGTCCATTGGTCTGTTGGTCCATCCATCCATCCATCTATCCATCCATGCATGCATGCATCCTACTGGTTGTTTCTCTGAATAAGCCTCACAAATGCACATAAATTATGCAGTATCTGTTGCTTTGCAAAACCATGTGTTTCATTAACTTAATTCATTTAGAACTTGCTTTATTTTATGAACCTTATAAGCCACATTGCTACAGAACCAGACAGATTGGTAAAAACAATATAAAGACTTCTCAAAAATATTAAAAATAGATCTGCCAGCAATTCCACTTTTGGTATTTATCTGAATAATTGAAAGATAATTTGAAAGGCTATATATGCATGACTATGTTCATTTTGGAAACAACTTAGTGCCCAAGGACAGATGGGTGAATTAGGAAGTTATGGTACATATATACAATAAAATACTACTCAGCTATAAAAAAGACATCTTGCCATTTTTGACACTATGGATGTAGCTGGAGAAGATTATGGTAAACAAAATAAATCAGAAGGAGAAAGACAATACCAGGTAGCTTTCCTTTTATGTAGATGATAGAGAAACAAAGGGTGAGACAGAATTAAACAAATAACAAGCCCTAGAAGTCTGACTGTAGAACAGAAGCTACTAGAAGGGAAGGGGATCATGGAGAAGAGAGTGTGGAAGGGGCTTGTGGGCTGTGGTAGAGGACATGGGTGCCTGGGTAGTGGGTGTGATGTAGCTACAAACATTTGGAAAAACATGGTTCTATACTCTTGAGTCATACAGCATTGTAAACCAGTGTTATGTCAATAAAAATAAATAAATAAATAAATAAAATTTTGAATAGATGCTATTTAATAAGTACTTGCTGTGAAATGAGTTCTGGTCTAGGGAATATAATAGACAGGTAGAGTTAATATGAGAATTCTCCAGGTCTGATGATTTAGAAAATGTTGCAAAAATCTAACAAAATAAAATATTGAAATGCACAATGAACTTTCTCAAGTAAAAAGAACATCAAGTTGCCTGCAAGATAAGCAGAACTGAAACAAGATCTAAATGCACATGATCTGATGAATGAGGAGAGTTAGAGTAGTGTTGGGGGAGGAGCACCCCATGACCTGTGTGTGCAAGGATAGGATTTGAGGCTCTGTGACTCCAGAGAAAATAAACTGGAAGCCCCAACTCTGGAATAAAGTTGGGGCCTTCCCAAGGTGACAGCCTCATTTGAAGGGTGAAATTCAAATATCCTTGTGGGTGTATGACTGACTCTGGCTGAATTTTGGTCAAGAAAATGGTTTTCCCTTCATGGAAAAAAATTAAAATCAGGCCTGTTTTTTTGAGTGCCTGGAAATAAAACCACACATCTATAGTCAACTAATCTTTGACAAAGGAGTGAAAAACTTAACCTTGGAACAAAGATAGCCTCTTCAATAAATGGTGCTGGGAAAATTGGACTAAGACATGCAAAAAAAATGGACTAAGACAACTCCCTCCCACCATGTAAAAAATCAATTCAAAGTGGATAAAAGACTTAGATGTCAGACCTGAAACCATAACATACACAGAGGAAAACTTGGGCAAAACCCTCCATGAATCCCTTTCTGGACACATCTACAGATGGCAAAAAAATGAAGGAAACCATAAACAGATGGGAGCTTACATCAAACAGCAAAAGAGACAACAGGAAAAAAAAATGGGAAAGAATTTTTGCCCTCCACAAGAGTGATAAAGGTTTAATAACAAAGATCCACAAGGAACTCACACAACTGAACAAAAGCAAAGCAAGAAGCGCAATCAAAAAATGGGGAGAAGAACTAAAAAGACATTTCTCCAAAGAGGAACTACAAATGGCCTATAGGCACATGAAAAATTGCTCAGCGTCACTAGCAATTAGGGAAATGCAAATCAAGAATGGCCCACATCCAAAGAACGGGCAACAACAAGTGTTGGCGTGGATGTGGGGAGAAAGGAACAATCTTACTCTGCTGGAAGGAATGCAAACTGGTCCAACCATTATGAAATGCTGTGTGGAGGACTCTCAAATTAATGAAAATGGAACTACCATTTGACCCAGCAATTGTTCTTTTGGGAATCTACCCAAAAGAGACCTCGGTGTGAGTAGAAAGGGACACCTGTGCTCGGATGTTTACTGCAGCACTAATTATAATTTCAAGGATTTGGATGCAACCTAAATGCCCCAAAACAGATGACTGGATGAAGAAAATGTGGTGTATATGTACACAATGGAATATTACTCATCAATTAAAAATGACAAACTTGATGATTATATGATCATGGATATACTTAGAAAAAATCATATTAGCAGAAACAATTCAAAAAGAAAAAGACAAAAACCATATGGTTTCACTAATATATGGGATATAGGAAAAAATAAACAAAAGCCATGAGGAAAACAAGCTAAGCACCAAACTGAAGCACAAAACTTGGGGCAGGGGGGAAGGGGGGGAATGGTCAGGGAGCGTGTGTGGGGGGGGGTGAACTCCTGGGATTAAAAAGATGTGAAATTTATATATAAATATTTTTTTATATATTAGAAAAATTAGAAAAGTGGAAAAAAAATAAAATAAAATCAGGCCTGTACTCATGGACTGTTTTCAAATCTCAAAGTCTGTGATCCTGGGAATTTCCCCCCTCCATGGCAAATCAGGACAATTGTCTATCCTACCAGTACCTCTTATTGTTCTCCCAGGAGAAAATATGCAAATTCACACTTGTTTCTTCTCTCACATCAAGATGACCACAAACACCTCAAAGCTGGTGATATCTCAGAGGTACTTGGCAAAAACAAACGCAAGTCCTCTGAAGTCTCCTAGCCTAAACCACAGGATTTTCTTGCCAAGGAGGAGATACAGGACCTTGAAGGAGGAAGAGAGTGTTAAGGATTACCTTACAATGAAAATCATCACTAGTACATGAGTCCATGTGGCCAAGAAAAGAAGTCATCAGATACAACAGGATTAAGGACCCAGAACCTGGAACGACAGGACAAGACCTTGGGAGAGAATACCCAGTGAATAGTTTAAAAATGGTGATGATACAGATGCAGATATGAGCAATGCATAACAAAGAAAATCACTACACAGAAAATACAAGTATAGGCAGATTTGAAAAGGAAACACTATGGTTGTCTATTTGTCATTTTCTCCTTATAATTCCACTAATTTTCTTTTGTATATTTTGATACCATGTTGAGATTGCAAATCAAAATTATAGTCATGGTAAATATTTTCTTTTATCATTAAATCGTGATCTGTTTCATCTTAGCGAAGCTTTGTTCTTGGCAGGTTTTTGCTTAATGTTAATATAGTTATAACAGGTCTGTGTGTTTGTTGTTTTTTAATTTGATTTTTGGAGGGGGACAGGGAGGAGTGATAGTGTATAAGCTGATATCTTCCATGCCTCCATGATTACATA
>PVHY01010373.1:0-52264 GCA_004024945.1 Uropsilus gracilis
CGCCCATGTTCCCGAGCAAGTCATTTCTGACCTGGAAAGGGGCCTAGGAAGATGATGTTTTCCCAGGGCTAATTTACCCAATGATTATGCAAAGCAAAAGGTGTGTTGGAGCCTGACTGCAAAGCTTCCCTTTAGCGGTTGCTACGGCTCAAGGATACTTGGTGCTTGGGTGCATCCGGTGAACGGCAAATAGGATGTCACTACTTGTATTTCTGCTTTTGACTTGCAGGATTTCAACAATACTTCTTACTCCATACACACGAAAAGGGCAAAGCCTTTTCCACAGGGTTTCCAGTTTCTCCACAGAAACCTCCGTCAGACTTGCGCGCAAGGTCGCAATTTTCTGCTCCCATTTCAGGTTCTAACACTTGGAAGGAAGATGGGAAACTGGCCCTGGGGATTACAATGTTGTGAAATTTATATATAAATTTTAAAAAAAAAAGCACGTGTAAGAAGCTCTGGACAAAGGGTTTCTGCTAGGTGGGTGAGGATGACAGAGGTGCTTGACTTTCTGCCCCGGGAATACACGCTTCTGGGTGAGAAAGCCCTTTTCAGTCAGGTATATGGCATGAAGGTGATCCCTGGCCCTGTGAGAGACTTCTAAAGAGGAGCCTGGGATCTTCTGTCTTAAATATCTGTATTGCCTGCATGCATTCCACTTGCCCATTGCTGGGAGAGTTCTAGTAATCTTAGTGAAAATCGCTTGTAAACAGATCTAAGCAAGGTTTTATTTAGCTCCAAAATCTCTCCTGTATCCACAACAAGCTATTCTGGGTTAATTTAGGTTTTCCTTCAGGAATCTATGCTAATTATGTTATGTGCTGTTTTACTAGTCAAAGGGTTTTCAGTTTTAAGTATAGCGTGTTTGAAATGCAAATTCTCAGGTCCCACCCCAGACGCCCTAAGCTGGAGCTGGGCCCACCTGCCATCTCTCCTGGTGGTTCTCTCACACAGGAAAATGTGAGAGCCACCCGCGTTTGAATAGCAAAGGGAGACTGGATTGGTTCCTGCTTATTCGCTGTGAGAGAGAGAGCAGAGTGGTCCTATTCTTCAGGACAGTCTCCGGTCCAGTCATTAAAAGTGACAGTTGTGGGTGTGTGATGACTGTGCTCTGAACACCACATGGGTCATTCTGACTGAGCGATGGATGGGCAGGTTGAGGCAGATGCTCCAGCAAGTCTCGGTTCCCTGGGAAAGAGCTAAAGTAGCTATCAAGGCCTGCCATCGTTGCAGGCAGGCTGCTGTTGCTGAATAGCCAATTGTGACCTGCTGCCACTCTTTGTTACCCCCAACTTGGGATGCCTTTGTGTTGGGTAACCAACCCCAGTCCTCCTAGGCTCACCATGGTTTAGCAGACAAAGAGTGTTGAAGTCTTTGGATTTCTCTTTTGGGGCTTTGTTTGTTTGTTTGTTTTTTGAGACTAGGTCTTGCTTTGTTGCCCAGGGAACCGCAGGCTCACGTTGCCTGGGATACCACGGACTCAAGCAATCCCCAGCCTCAGCCTTCCAGGTAGCTAGGATTACAGGCATGTGTCACCACGCCCAGCTAGTTTTTGAGACTAGGTCTCACTATGCTGTCCCAGGTGGGTCTCAAGTCCTAGCTTTGGCCTTGCGCTTGGTAGGCTGCGATGAAAGGCACACACACTGTACCTGGCCTCTCTTTTGGATTTTTAATGATAAAGAAGCAACCATTCCAGTCTCTCTTCTCACCTTTTCTCCCCTTTTATCACCTGCTCCTAGGCCCTGGAAAGCCCACTCACGCATGCGCACACCACTGGGCCAGGCACATACACAATCAATTATGGGGGAGAGTGCAATACCACAGGCGCTGGTCATACACACTAGGAGGGGGGAAAGCCCATTTACCCTACACTCTGTTACAGATACCGCAGGAGCCCTGAACAACTGACCAGCCATCTCTGACTCAGAACACCATCATCCGATCATCCGTTCTCTATTGCACCTGGCTTTCTGTCCTCCTCAGCCAGTCTTTTCACTCCCTAGTTTCACAGCCGCATTTGACCTTTGCAGAGCACCTGTCCTCTTTCAGTGGCATTCCTATCCTAATACGAAGACATGCTTTTCTTCTTCATTCTCCTCCATCTGACCTGCTGACACATATACTGCACTTGCTGCAGGTCAGGGGTTAAGAAATCAAAGATGAATAAGCAATGATCTGATGCCAGGAATCCTGTGTGGGCAATTTCAAGATATGGGAACAACCTGAGCTGTTGATGAGATAAACAAGCTTTAACAACCTGAGCTGTTGATGAGATAAACAAGCTTTAGTATGTATACACAAGGAAACACTACTCAGATATATATATATGTATATATATATGTATACACACACACATGCACACACATATATACTGAGAAAGGATAAAATGTCATTTGTGGCAAACATAGATGTGGACTAAGTCAGATGGGAAAAGATAATCCCCATCCTGTACAATTTCATTCATGGTTAAAATATAATGTAAGCAGCCGGGTATGGTGGCATGTGCCTGTAAGTGACAGCCTATGGAATGCGGTTGGGACTGGGGATCGCAGTTTGAGTCCCACCCGGGGCAACACAGCAAGACCTAGTCCCAAAAAAAAAATCTGGTCGTGGTGGCGTGCACTTGTAATCCCAGCTACCTGGGAAGCTGAGGCTGGGGATTGCTTGAGTTTGTGGTACCCCGGGCAACGAGAGCCTGCAGTTCCGCAGGCAAAAATAGTAGCAAGACCTAGTCTCAAAAATAGCAAGACCTAGTCTCATTACATATACATATATATGTAGATAATGCAAACAAACAAACAAAAACGAAAGCTTAGACCTTGACAACAGAACAGTGGTTACCAGGGAGGGTGGTGGGGAAGGTAGAACAGAGAAGGGGTGGTTTGGATGGTGGTGGGTGGTAACCAGGCCCTCAGTGGTGGGGGTGAAACTGTACACCTAAAACCTACACAATGTTGTAAATTAATAATTACTGCAATTTAAACAATCCTGTACAGGATCTTTGTTTACATAGTCCTACTGTCTTTCATTAGTCCCCACTGTCTTTATAATGTTTAAGTTTCTTAATTCCCCCCCTCACACATGCTGTATTTTTTTTCTTCTCTTCCTTGTGAGCCTGTGTTTCTTCATTTCATTGTGGCATTCTGAGTTGAGATCCCCTCACTCATTACGGTGGAAAAGGACTGTCTCACTGTTACTAGGTGTGTAACTCCCATAGCACCAACCTACACACAATGTGTGCCCACTCAGGAAATTCTCCCAAGTTCTTACTTATAACACTTGGCTATTATTTTAGATGCTGGAATCGCTATAGTTATCCACTTATCCAGCCCACAACAGGTCACAAGCAACACATTTCAAGGCAGGGGCAGATAATGCTATTGATACAGGCACAGTTGAGAGCAGCAAGACAAGAAAACTGGAAAATGGAAGAACTGAAAATGCACAGCAGTCCAAGGCAATTAGTTCATTGAGCAACCCGATATTCCCCTGGGAATGTGACAGACACAGCCCACAGCTCTCTGCCAGCTGAGACTTTCTACCATAATATGCTATAAAAAGACTTGAATAAAAGGAATGCCCTTGTACTGAGCACCTCCTATGAAACTGAAGAGGCTGATGCACATATATCATGCTCTCTACTGGAACATATGTTCACATATATGCAGCTATATCTATCGTACTCTACAGTCTGATTCAGAAAGCAACAGGGATAAAGAATCCGTTTTTTGAACCTTAGAAGCTATTTTACATAGGAACAGATTAGGACCACAAAGTCCCACTACTGGTGTTCTGCTCCTAAGTTTCAATACTCACAAACCCAGAACAAGGCCATAAGTTGCATTTTCCACCAAACTGAAGGGAAGCCATTTCTTTGAAACTTCCTTCCCAAGCTCCCTTTTCCTTTTTCAGCAGCTATAAATGGTAACTGGTCCTCACACTTTGCTGGGCAGGTGAATCATTCTGATCTTGTGCAGCTTCTGATCTGGTGGGCTTGGAAAGCACTGAGACTGTTTCTTCAACAAGTTGGCAGGGGGCGGGGGGGGGATGCTGCTGGTTGATGGACCACACTTCCAGTATCAAGATTCCAAAGGGTAGCCGGGCACGGTGGCTCATGCCTGTAAGCTTCAGCCTATGAAGCGGCTGGGGCTAGGGATCGCGGTTTGAGCCCTGCTCGGGGCAACACAGCAAGATGTGTTGGCGCGCGCCTGTAATCCCAGCTACCTGGGAAGCTGAGGCAGGGGATTGCTTGAGTCTGTGGTACCCCGGGCAACGTGAGCTTGCGGTTCCATGGGCAAAAATAGTCCCCTCCCCCCCCAAAAAAAAATAGTCTCAAAAAAAAAAGACTCCAAAGGTCATCCTTTTCATTTATGTCTGAAAGTTCACTGAAGTAAGAAAGGCCCTTCTGGAAGATCCTAAGGGAACTACCTAGCAACTGCAGCAGCTGAAAGTGGGGGAAGGGGAAGGGAAGGTTACCTGGGCTCCCTAGGGCAGTAGTGGGCCCTTAGGCCTTGAGGATACTGAGTCACGGGTTGGTGGCTGTCTGTCTGCATTGACACCGGTCACCTTGCTGTGTGCACTGGCATCCCCACTAGTAGATTCCTTTCCTTATTCTTGTTCATTGTTTGCTGTAGAGAAATGATGTATAAGCTTAGGTTGCCACTACAAAGCTCTGCAGACTGGTGGGTTTAAACATCAGAAATGTATTTTCTTACAGTTCTGAAGGCTGGAAGTACAGTCAGGGTTCCAGCAGAGTTGGATTCTGGGGCAACCCTCACTCCATTTGGAAGAACTTTTCATTCTGTCCTCTTGAGAGGGAGGTGCTGGTGTACCTTCTTAGGAGGGAGCCCCTGTTCTGTCAGACCAGGCTCCCTGCCAGAGGGTTTCCTTTAACTTTAATCTCCTCCTTAAAGGTCCTGGTCCAATAAGGGGGAGGAGGTGGGGTGAGGGTGTTAGGGCTGCAACACAGGAATTTCAGGAAGCCACATATTCAGAGCATAGCATCTGGCAGGTTTTTTTGTTTTGTTTTTGTTTTTTGGGTTTTTTTTTGGGGGGGGTGAAGATTTAACTTAATCTTTGTCTTTCAAAGTTTTACTTACTTTCAAATTCCCAGTGGTTTGAACTGTTTCACTATTATGCATTTTCTTGTTTATTAATTTATTTATTGACAAGCTTCTATTCTCATCTTCAAATTCTTTTTCAAAAAACCTTCACAACTCTCACTGACTTCAGTATTAAGAATGGACGGTTAGGAAGTGGCTTTTAGAAAGGTGACCTCAGAGCCAATGGATAGCAAGCTGACTGCCTTAGAACTCCCCACCAATAGAGAGGATCACACTGTGGGCTGCAGTGCAATGGAAGGCCAGTCAAAATCTCATTCCTCCTCAGACTTCGGACACGGCCTTGGGCTGGCGTTTTCCAGGGAGGCCTTAGCCTGACACTACTGTGCGCAATTAATAGCGCCACCTGCTGGAAGTATCAAAGCGGGCATATGGTGTCTGCAAGGTGGATTTATTTTTTTTAAGGAACTATGTAAGTTAAAACATAACAAGAGGTTTTCTGTGTTGCAGAGAGTATTGTTAATTTTATTTCACTAGCAGAAAAGTTGTTAATTTTATTTTACTAGTTGAAAAGATCAGCTTCAATTCCAAGAAAAAAATTGTGAAAAAACTGCTCTTTTCAAATATTACCAGATTAAAAATAGGTTGAGTGCAAAACCTAAACCTGGAAAGCGTACAGTGTCGTGAATCAACATTACTTCAACGAACACGATTAAAAATAAAATATAATCAGAATATTAGTTAATAAAATATAGTCAGCATGTTAGTAAAAATAAAACCCAAATAATGCGATGGCAAGATGTTTGCAAAGCTTACCATACCAAAGCTTACCATGTCAAGGAATTGGGGAAGATGAACTAGAGAAGATAAGCTCCCGGAAAAATGACCCATGTCCTAACACACTGGAAAGCAGTCTTCTGAAGAGCAGTAAGGTACACAACAGGGTAAGTGAGTTGAAGTTGGATATGTGACACCTATTCAAGCACGGGTGTGGTGCTGGGCCCCTAAAAGGTACCCCCAGTTTGGGAGGGAAGTCCAAGGTCATGTGGTCACCATTTTCCCCAATTCCAGACACCATAATCTGTCATTCTGTTTGCCACTTGCATTTCCTTTATCTTGATACACAGCAATGACAGAAACTCCTAGCATTATCTTTAGAGGTTCTACAGGCATATTTAGAGTAAAGTAAATCTGTCATGGGCTGAATTGAGTCCCCTGATAATTCCATATGTTGGAGTCCCAACCCCTGGTACATCCCAGTGTGATTTTATCTGGACATAGAGCCTTCAGAGAGGTAAGGGAAATGTGGCCAAGGGGTTGGCTCTAATCCGATATGGCTGGTGTCCTTCCTTGGAGAAGAGATCAGGACACAGATGTGCATGCACAAAGGAGAGCTAAGAGAGCTCCCAGGAGGAAGGGCAGCCATCTGCAAGCCCAGGAGAGAGGCATCAGAAGGCATCAGAAGAAGCCAAACCTGCTGAAGCCTTAATCTTTGACTTCTGGCCTCCAGAACTGTAAGAAAATAAACTTGCATTGCTGAAGCCCCAGACTTAGACAACACCACTGTCTGCGGTATTTTGTTAGGACAACCCTAGCAAATGAATATCATGTGTTTCCTTCCTTTGTATTATGGTCAAGGGTTAAAATCAATTTTTTAGGTTCACCAGGTCTTCCGAAAAGGGTTGTTGTTCTTGTTGTTTTTTCCATAACAATTTCCTTCTTCACCAGTAAAAAGCGGAAATCAGGTTTCTGTACAGAGTTGCTGTTAACACACAGAACCAAGTCTTTATCACACGCTAGTATTCTGAGACTATAGGGCTTGAGCTACAGGAAGGTTGGCATAGGAAAAGTTTATTTCAAATAGGATTCTATTCTGTGACAATTTTTCCCTTTTAAATATAGCAAAGTGGGAGACTGTTACTCCCTAGAAACTTTCTATGAGGGAAAATACCTTTTGAAGATAACACTCAGGAAGAGAAAAATCTACATTCTAGGGGATAACACATGTTTCTTAACAGAAAAGCAGAGCTGGGGGACCTCCAGCTGTTCCCCACATTTGGCTGGTGTGCAGGGCCAGGGAATTGATGGCTTCTCATTTTACACCTCGTGGGAAGAAGGCAGCAGAAGAAGAGAAAGTAAAACCAAGAGACTTCAACACAGAGGGGCTGGGATACTGAAAGAGGAGAAATTCAACCATCATGAGTAGGGAACGCTGGAGAGGGGAGAAGTGTGTAGAGGTAGGGTAGAAAACTTTACTTCCTGTTTTCCCATGTGAAACATAACAAAGATCTCTATGATTTATCAACATTACCCTGTTATCACCAAAGGGGGTTCCTCACAGACATGGGACTGCAGGACAAACAGTTAACAGTTTGCAAAATCTGAATCCATAGGCATCTCCAGATCTAGCTGTTTTTGCTTCTGGACCTAGGAGATTGTAGCAAGTGGGTGAAGTGGGGCTTTCCTGGTAACTTTCCCAGACACTGGGAGGTGTCATGGAATGCAATGAGCTCTAAGTTGTATAGCTGACACCATGGAACCATGTATTTTCTCCATCATCAAGGTTGAGGAAAATTGGTGATTCTGGAATCTATTTATTTTACCCCTCAGCTGAAGTTTAAAAAAATCTGGGCTTTGAGACACAGTCTGCATAAAGATCACATTTCTTCTGTGTATGTTTTATGTAGTTGCGATCACCCAACCAGATTAAAGAAACAAAAAAATACCTATAGAAAGCTAATGCATACAGAAAGCTAACACATACATATGAAAATAGAGAATTTGTGATAATCTATGATAGCTAAGTTTGGATAGTTAATATCCAAATGATAGATATAGACATACTGGTGTTGTGAGCATGAGGCGTAGATGTAAGAACTATATACAGAATCTTGATTAGTAAGTCAAGTTTACTTTTAAATAAGGTGAAGGCTGGAGGTAAAAATAATCATCGTTGCCATTTTTTTTTTTTTGGAGCATTTACTAAATGCTAGGCATTGCTTTAAGTAACACTGTGAAGGAGAATTTTGAATTTCAGACATTAAGGAACTTCCCCCAGGATCACAATGACCCTAGTAATTCAGTAAGTGGAATGAGAAATGAGGAGTCAGAGAAGAAGAAGGGAGTTACCTAAAAGGCTCCCAGATCCAGGGGCAGAAGTGGCTGATCCACTCTTCAGCAGCTGATAATATCCATTAAGGCCATTTTCACTCATTTGCCTTAGAAGGGTAAGAAAGAGCACAATACTTCAAGATTACTGTGCAATACCACTTTCTACTCTTTCCCCAGGTTGGAAGATTTAAGAAAACCTATTACTGAAAACTTTCAAACTAATATCTTAGTAAATATTATCCAGGTAGTGGTGTTCAGTGCTGTTTTGTTTCATTAAAAACCAGAAAATGTAATCTAGTCAGATTACTAACAACATTTTGCCATTAACACATATTTCTAAAAGCATTTTTGTAATTCGGACTCTTTTTGAAAAGGTTCAATATCTCAGGTTCTAAAACACAAACAGCTTTCTTGTATTTAACATTTAGGTTTTTAAAACAGACCAGTTCAGAGACATTTCCTCTCTCCCTTCTCTGAACTGATACAGAATATCCATGGTTTTCTATCATTACCTGGTGGACAATGTTAGATGTGCGTGCAATTATTCTGAAAAGAATGCATGCGAATTTAAAATTCACACGGAGGAAAGATGGCCATTGCCAAAGGGAACTATTTTTAGGAATTGCATTACAAATTAGGATAAAATGGGACCAAAGTAATTAAAGTATTCCATAGTTCAGTCAGAATCTTTCATATTCAACACCACATTCCCTTCATATAACACTTCATAGGAAGCCCAGTACCACATACAAACTTAGATAAAGGTGTTTGTCCTGAAGTTTCATTGGAAAGGACTGGACTTTCCATATGTACATCAGTTCTATGTCTAAAATCCTACTTATATAAGAAAACCCTCAACATTAAGAATCTACACCTTTCTGAGATTACCTTTGTTCTTTTTATTTTAAAAATGAAGGCAATCCTTTTGTGTATGACACGTTTTTAAAGTTAGGGTGAAAATGTGGTTGGGGAATGTGTGTGTGAGAGAAAAGCAGTCAGTTGATTATAGTTCCAGAATTCCACCATGATTACATGGCTCTTTCTGGTTCATGAGTTATGAGTTAGGATTTTATTTTATTTTTAAAAATATTTATTTATTTATTTATTTATTTGAAACTAGGTCTTGCTATTTTTTGCCAGTGGAACCACAGGCTCATGTTGCCCGGGGTACCACAGTCTCAAGCAATCCCAGATTCAGCTTCCCAGGCAGCTGGGATTACAGGCGCGCACCACCACGCCCAGCTATTTTTTGGGACTAGGTCTCACTGTGTTGCCGTGGGCGGGACTCGAACTGTGATCCCCAGACCCCGCCACGACTCCATAAGCTGTTGCTTACAGGCACGCGCCACCGTGCCCTGCCCTATGAGTTAAAATTTTAAAGCCCGTAGGATTCTAAGAGAGCCATCAACAGTCAACAGTTGACAATAGGCTTCAGCGCTAACTGGAAAATCCAGTTTTTTTTTTTTTTTTTTTTTTTTTGGTTTACATAGAATCTTTTCATCATTTTTCCACTAGTAGAACAAATGAGTTGAAAATCTGTTGAATATACACCTTGCTCATGCCCTCCTCTTCTATAATACACATGTGACAAGCATATGAGGTGTGATCAGACAATTTCCTTCATACTCACAGAACATACCTAGCTTTGTAAATGAATGCTACCTTCAGCGTGGTTGGGGGATGGCTTGCTGCACTTCAGAGAGCTGGTAAGCTCCCACTGGGTCCAGTCCTGAGGCCTTCTCCCACTTTCAGCAATCATGACCCAATCACAGGGGTGGGAGTGGGGCGGATGGCAGTGCCAGGTGGTACTGATGAGACTAGTGTGAAGGGAAAAACAACATCCCCAAAGGGATTCTTTTCTGCCAACCCCCCAGACTCACTAGCTCACTTAGCATAGCTTTTGCCTCTCCCAAGAGTGTTATTTTAAACCAGCAAGTCTGGAATTTCCTGGTCATCGCTAGTGGGGTCATCCACATGATAGGAGCCTTTCCCAGGTGATCCGGCCTGAAACAGTTTTTCGACAACAATACAATCTCCCTCTTGCTGGCAATACAGCCCTCCATCTGGTACCAATTCCTGGGAGTGGCCTCTACTGGCCAGTGTCATGCCGCCCATCCAAGTGTCCAAGTATCCTTTTCCCAAGCCATTTGAGTCTCTAAGTGATCGTGGGATTCATTTTTTTTTTTTTAACACTAGGAATGAGTTCTAGGCCCTGTGTTTCCACCATGTCACATAGACCCTGGCCCCACTCTGCTGATACTGGGCAGCTGACATTAACTTTAGGGCCGACCCCACAGTTGCACAGGATTCCCTCTTCAAGGCGATCTGATTACCTCCCTTTAAACTCTGACCTGCATGGCTTGGTCACTATACTACTATATGAGCCACTATACTACTATATATGAATGGCTCATATAGTAGTTTCCCTCTCTCTAGTTCCCATTTAGTTTCTGTCCCTTCTTCATTGCTGTTCCGTGATTATAAAGATAATTCTTCGTCATGTTTGGGTAAATCACAGTCCTTTTACTTTGGATTTTGGCCTAAATTAAATAACCTAATCTCAGTTTGGGATCTTTTTAATGGAGGCGTTTATAGCAGGCTTGACTACAGGGGCTCTTGACCACAGTGTTGTCATTCCATCATTGTGGTCAGGGCAATCAAAAAAGAGAAGGAAGAGGCCGGGCATGGTGGCGCATGCCTTTAGATGGCAGCCTAGGAAGCCATGGCTGGAGCCAGGGATGGCGGTTCGAGTCCTGTCAGGGGCACATAGCAAGATACGGTCCCAAAAAATAGCTGGGTGTGGTGATGTGTGCCTGTAATCCTAGCTACCTGGGAAGCTGAGGCTGGGGATTGCTTGAGTCTGTGGTACCCTGGGCAACATGGGCCTGCGGTTCCACGGGCAAAAATAGCGAGAAAAAAGGAAGAATGAGTGAGTCAAGTACTGAAGCAAAGAGAAAGTGACACTGAACACTCCTGCTAGTGATCAGGGAGGGGCCCGATTCCAGTCAACTCGGGAATTCCAACAGCAGACCTCCTCCTCCTCCTGGTGACACATGGCCCTCCTTTCTCTTTAATTGCGGTTCCTTGCCGCCAAGTGAGTAATAGATGGAAATGTTTTCAGAACTAGTTGAAAAGCCAAGCACAAAATCAGTTTTGCTCCAAGGCAACACATCAGCACCTGTGACGGGTGTGGTGATATTTAGGACAGCAGCTATTCAGAGAATGCTTACTCCGTGCAAGGCCTAGTGCTTGTTAATCACAGAAATGTAAAGATTAGCCGGAGCTAAAGCAAAGTTTCTGTGGGAGAGAAAGCAACATACAGAAATAAACAATAGTGGGTATTAAGTTCCATGACAGAAGTAAAGTACTTTGGGGACGAGAAAAGAGTCATCATTCTGATTTAGAAAAACAAGCAGCCAGGTGCTGACGTGGATGTGACTTGGAGACCTGGCGCAGGACAGAACATCTTCTGTCAGGGAGTTCAAGTTTTATACAAGGATAAATGCATCCGGCATCCAAAGGTGCTACTGATCACGTGTTGGGGGGGTGGGCTGGAGAGGTGGGGGGCTGTTGGGATTTGAGACGATGCCCAGAGGGTGAGTGATCTATAAAAGCAGGAATGCAGACAGCTCTCTCAGCAGCACTAGCCACTCACCCTTGGATTCTTTTTCTATTTCTTTTTCTGTTTTGTTTTGAGACTAGGTCTTGCTTTGTTGCCCGGGGTAGTCCCGATCCGTGGACTCAAGCAATCCCCAGTCTCAACCTCTCCAGGTAGCTGGGATTACAGGTGCCCGCCACTGCGCCCGGCTGCTTTTTCGAGACCAGATCTTGCTATGTTGCCTCCCGTGGTAGTCTCGAACCCGTGAGCTCAAGTGATCCTAGGCCTCTTGCCTCCCAGAGCTTGGACTACAGGCGCGTGCCACCACGCCCGGCTGCCCGCAGATTCTGTTACCCGACTTCTCTGCTTTTCCTCCCAGCCGTCTGGCTCCTTCTCCATCTTCTTGGTACCAAGTTCCCGTTTCTTGCCTGATTTCCTTCCCAGGAGGGTTTTAATTCACAAATGCGGGTCCCTGAGGCCTGAGCAGCAGCCAGGGCGCTCCGGACCAGTGAGCGATGCCTTCCACACGTCTCAAGGCCACCAGGGGAGGTGGCCTTAGCCGAAGGTCCCTCGGGCGCCACCAGCCGTCGGGAGACGCCGTTGCAGGTCTAATCTCAGGCTTGAAATTTGGAAGGTTCCTTCCTGATTGGTTCTCTTGGCTTAGAGGTAGGAGCTGCTGCCTGCACTTGCTTTCTTTGCCCTGGAGAGTCCTCTATTATCTCTTTGAGTGACTGATCACAGTCTACTACGTCACAATGATTTATATCAAACTTTCCTGTTTAAGTCACTGGTGTGGTTTTTGGCTCCTACTTGGACCTTGGCTGATAGGATGAGGTCGTTGGGGGAGTTTGGAATGATGCCACCACAAGTACCAAGCATGAGAAAAAACCCAAGTAATTTGACCTCATGAAAGTTAAAGATTTCTCTAAAAGAGACCACGAAGACAATGACAGGCTTGTGGAGGACTATAGGTGCTTCAGTGGTGCTACCCTGCCTACCCCTGGGGAAAAGTCCTGCACCATCAAAACACCAGCAGGGATGTAAAATCACGGTACTTCAGTAACAATGGAAAGAGAAGAAAGTGAAAAGGCAAGGTTCAAAGGTAAGTCATTGCAACTCACATACCCGACAAAGGACTTGTGTGCTGAACATGGAGGTATCTCAAAAAGAAGGAGAGTGAATATAGAAGTATCTCAAAAAGAAGGAGAGTGCACTGCTTTGCAAGGGCTGCTAGGGACAAGATGGCATGGACTGGGTGGCATCAACAGGGAGATGCTTTTCTCACAGTTCTGGAGGCTAGAAGTCCAAGTCCAGCACACGCAGGTTTGCAGCCTCTGCCTTCAGCGTGCCTTCTGCGTGATCTCTCTTCCATGCGTGGGTATCTGTGTTCTCATCTCCTCTTCTTATCTGGACCCCTGCTATCCTGGTATGGACAGAGCATTCTCTCTCCCCAACTGCCCTTCTTTTAGGGCAATAACTTTTAAGCACAGACCCTTCCCCAGAGCCCAGCCTCCAGGCCCTCCCTGCCTTCAGCAATCACAGGCGAAGCTGAGCAGTACAGGGAGCTGTCTTGGGGCGCCAGCACCAGGTGGTAGTGATAGGACTGGTGTGAAGGGAAAAACAACAGTCCCCAAAGGCAGTCTTTCCTGCCAACCCTAAAGACTTACCGTCTCACCTGGTGTAGGCATGCACTATGCTCTGGCTAGTTTTCACTGCTCTTTTCCTTCCGGTCTGAACTCTGTGTCCAGAGTGGGCCAGTCTAGCAAACACTAAGCAAGTTAATAGCCGTGACACACTAGCAAGTGATGCATCGTGTCAGGCCTGTTGGCGTATTTCTTTTGGGTCCAGTGCAAAATAAAAATGCAGATGCCTTGTCTGTTTTATTTATTTATTTTGAGACTAGGTCTTGCTATTTTTGCCCATGGAACCACAGGCTCACGTTGCCCGGGGTACCACGGAATCAAGCAATCCCCAGCCTCAGCCTCCCAGGTAGCTGGGATTACAGGCGCGCACCACCACGCCCAGCTATTTTTTGGGACTAGGTCTTGCTGTGTTGCCCCAAGTGGGACTTGAACCATGACCCCTAGCTCCAGTCGCTTCATAGGCTGAAGGCTATAGGCACGAGCCACTGTGCCCGGCTGCAGATGCCTTGTTTAAGAGAGCAAAGGAAAAGTGGTATTTGAGGCACTAAAAGATGTTTACCATTTTCTTGCATGGTCTCTTTCAAAGTGTGATGGGTTTTTAAAAATTTAATGTGATTCTAAATAAATATGAAACTATATCATTATTAGCTTGAAAGTTAGCAGTCATCTTTCCATTACATTACAGCAGCTTATACAAATAGTGGAGCATATAATTTGTGGAATCATCAGAATGACACCACTAGTGCTTAGCTTACACATGAATATCCTTTATGCTCTTAGCAGAAGAAGGAAAATGGGGCACAAAACAAACTTGGTTCTCCTTGTTGTTCATTTGATATATTCGCATCCTACCAGTGTCCTGTGGTTTCAGCCTCATGGTGAACAAGGGAGGATAAGAGAAGCTAGAACTCTGGGTTTCCCTGTAATTCCCTCTCCTTCCAAGTCACCAACCAGCATGCGTTATATTACATTAAGAAAAGACTAGGGATGGTGCTAAGTAAAATAAATCAGAAGGAGAAAAACAAATACTGGATGGTGTCCCCTTTCTGTGGGATACAGAGGAACAAAGCCAAGGATCACAGAAAGACAAGCTTAACAACTAACCCTGGAAAGCTGACTATAAAGCTGGAAGCATCAGAGCAGGGAGGGCGTGAGAGAGAATGGGTAAGAGTAGAGAGATGAAAGCACAATGGACGATGGTGGTGGTTTATGGGTGCTTTAAGGTAACAGCATCTCAAGGGAGGACCCTAGATGTTCCAATGACTATGTAAACCAACATATCTCAATAAAAGAGAAGGAAAAAATGAAAATTAAATCATACCTATTTTGATAAGAAAAAAATAGAACCATTAAAATTTTTAAAAAGAGAAAGGACATTGTAGGGTTCTTTGTATCCTTAGACCACCATTGCCTTCTTTCAGCTTGTGCAGTCTGATTTTTTGAGTGAAGTGTGGCTTTTGGGGACTGTTAGCATTTGCTCCTGGTCAACTATAGACCTACCATGCTCACCTGGTAAAAGGACTTCAATCATAAAAGGAAGGGAGAAAGTGAAAGGGAGAATGTATGCGTTTTCCCTCAGAAGAACAGAACTTAAGAATCAAGAGGTTGGTTTCTCTTAAATGCCCGACCAGATGCATTCATATGGAGACTACAAGAGACCCTGAATAGACAAAAAATCCTGACAAAAAAGAATGAGGGTGTATCACATCCCTGGATTTCAAACTATACTACAAAGCTATAGTAACTAAAACTATAAATTAAAAGTTACAGTATAAGATTTATAATTAAAAACTATACTAATTAAGAAACTGTATACAATGATCTAAATATATATGTACAATCAATTAAAATAAAGTAAAATAAATAAAATAAAAGACAAAACAGTAATTAAGGTTTTTAATAAATAAAATTAAAAAATATAACGGCCAGGCATGTTGGTGCATGCCTGTAAGTGGCAGCCTAGGAAGCTGCGGCTGGGGCCAGGGATCATGGTTCGCATCTCTCCAGGGGCACATAACGAGACCTAATTCCAAAAAAATAGAGCTGGGTGTGATGGTGTGTGCCTGTAATACCAGTTACCTGGGAAGCTGAGGCTGCGGATTGCTTGAGTCTGTGGTACCCCAGGCAACATGAGCCTGTGGTTCCACAGGCAAAAACAGCAAGACCTAGTCTCAAAAAAAAAAAATAAATAAAAAGATGGTAGTTGCATGTCTCTAGACCAATGAATATCTGCTAAGAATCTCTCTCCAAAAGGCAGCATGATGTTCGAACTCTGGGTGGACTTCACCCCTCTTGACCTCTCTGCCCATGATCACAGCCAGCTCCCAACCCTCAAAGACTGTGCCTGTAGTTCCTTACAGCATGTTTTCCAAGTAGCAATCCATCTGCTGTTCCTGAATACATTCAGTTTTGGTAATTTGAACTTGTTTCAGTTTGCCTCTTTATTAAGGTAGACACAATATACTGATTCTCAGTCTCAATGAAAAAAAAAAAAAAAGAACCTCTATCTAAGTTACATCATTACCATCCTTGTGTAGCTACCATCTTCTGTCACTTGGTCAGAAATAAGGAATTGACTGCCCAGTTGCATCCATTCTTGCTTCTGTAATCCATTCTATACACTGCAGCTGGAGTTAGCCTCTCAATACCAAATCCCATTATGTTCTCCCCAATAGAAACTTCTCCATTGTTTTCAGAATACTAACAAGTATTGATGTAGACGCCTCCAAATGTTGTTCTTACATTTTCCTCCAGTTTTTGTGTGCAGCTTGCACCATACAGGCATTCTTCATTCCTGCACAATGGCCTATCCTGACCTATTTTCCCAAGAATGCTTCCTCCATCCCTGGTCCTTCTTTACCTCATTCATTCTACTCATCACTAGTTGAAGTTAAAATTTCACTATCCCTTCTTTATTTTTTTATTTTTAAAAAATTATTTATTTTTTGATTGCACAGATATATAAACATATATATATTACATCTAGCCGGGCATGGTGGTGCATGCCTGTAAGCAGCAGCCTAGGAAGCCGTGACCGGGGCCACGGATCACGGTTCAAGTCCCACCGGGGGCACATAGTGAGATCTAGTTCCAAAAAAATATAGCTGGTGTGGTGGCACGTGTCTGTAATCCCAGTTACCTGGGAAGCTGAGGCTGTGGTACCCCGGGCAACGTGAGCCTGTGGTTTCCACAAGCAAAAATAGCAAGACCTAGTCTCAAGAAAAAAACAAAAACAAAACAAAAAAATAAATATTACATCTTTGTTGATCCCAATATTCCCCAATCACTTTATCACCTCTGCACCTTCTTTATCTCTTCTGCCCTCCCACTCCCCAATTTTACTCTCCTCTCCCTCCCTTAATCTATGCTTCAGTTCTGTTGGCAGTTTCAACTTTCTCTTGTCTGTTTTCCCTAAATCCCTCATGTAAGTGAGATCATCTCATATTACTCTTTTTCTTTTTGGCTAATTTCCACTAAGATGATTCCTTCTAGCCATCCATGTTGCTGCAAATGACATATGTTTGTCTTCTTTGATTGAGGCATAATATTCCATGTGTAAATACACCACATCCTTTTCAGCCACTCATCAGTTTTGAGGCATTTAGGTTCTTCTCTTGCTTGGCAATTGTAAATAGTGCTGCAATAAACATGCAAGTACAGGTGTCCTTTTTTCATTATTGATTTTTGTTTCTTTTGGGTAGATTCCCAGCAGTGAGATTGCTGGGTTGAATGGTAGTTCCACTTTCAGTAGTCTGAGGGTCCTCCACACAGTTTTCCATGGTGGCTGGACCCGTTTGCACCCCACCAGCCGTGTAAGAGTATCCCTTCTTCTCCGCATCTGCACAAACACTTGTCCATTTTTTTTTATATGGGCCATTCTTACTGGTGTAAAATGGTATCTCATTGTGGTTTTGATTTGCATTTCTCTGATTATTTGAACTATCCTTTCTTTAAGGAAGCCATTTCTTACCTCTGACATGTTAAAATCTTCTGATGACTTTTTATAGAATACCTTTTCCAGCTACAACTTCACATTTACTTTTGTGGTTATTTGATCATTGTTATGAATAAGGGAAAGAGAAGAAATCTCTTCCCCATAAGTCATTCTGTTTCATAGTACTTATTATAGGTGGTGAATGCTCTGCTGTTATTCATGAAATTACCTGAATAATGTGTCTTCCATGCAAGATCATGTTGGCTTTATCTACCATTATTCTCTTCTCCCCTTTAGCCTCAACTAATTTCCTGACACATATTAAAGAGCTCAACAATTCATCACTGAATGAATGATAGTGAAGTAGATCAAACTTTTCCTTCTCAATTCCACTGAATTGCTGATTGCATGAGCAGCTAGGTAGTGTTGCATGTAAATATCTTGTCTGGATGCGTGAATACTCCCTCCTGTCTCCTTTGTCTTGAAACTCTCCAAATCTCAGTGGCAGGATGGATATAATCCTCTAGATTTGTGAGGCAATCAGTTCCCAGGAATGACGCTCTCTTACTTTAGAGTGCTTGTCAGTTCCTCGTGCACTCCTCTACCAGCCCCCTTCCTTCTCTTTCGCAGACACACCGCTATTGTAATCCCCTCCTCCTTTTCTTTTTTGGCCAGTTTCATAGCATATTCAACATCTGCTGTGGTTTACAGAGATTCTTGCCTGGAAATAGAAGTTCTTTCCAGGCCATCGTATAAATTTCTAGTAAAAGCAAATGATGAAAATACCGCAAGACACATCATGTCACAAGGAAGTTGTCTGGGAAGTGAGCTGTGTGTCATAAACGGCAGCACCGAGTCATTACTAAGTCCCAGTAGCCCAATCGCTGCTGCTGAGAGAGGGGGGTCCCATCTCATGGTGTGGGTTGCTCTTCCGTCCTCCGCAGATGGGGTGCATGACCGCACCTACATTGGCACTTGTTACACAGCCAGTGTGAGCAACTGGGCTTCTAACTGTCCATCCAGAGCCAAGGTCTTATTCCTCATAAAAGCTTGCAAGTCCTTTTGCAGTTAGAAACATCAGTGACTGGGAAATCCAACATTTTACCTAGTGGTTTGTTAACTGAATGTTATTTTCCAGATGTGCTCTCGAACTGTTCCTCAGACGTGATTTGTGGTGTCGTTGATGTTTTCTTTCTGTAGCATTTTATGATTTCTGAGCAGTGATGTTTAATTGAGTTAGGGGAAATGTCTTTTCCAAACTCTTCGCATCTGATGACACACGGCTATTCTGCATCTCGTGTTAATCCCACCAAGTACGGGTTGTGGCCTGATTACCGATGTGACGAGACAACAGCAGCTTCAGAAGAACCGCTGCTCCAGACATTTGCTTCTGGCCAGGTTGCCAGCAACATGGTAGAAGAGAGGCCCAGGGAATTTCAGGGCCAGGAGGATTATTTACTCTGTTCCCCTTTTTACTCACAAACATAGCTGGATCTCACACCTACGTGATTTCTACCTTGGGCCACATGCCTAGTGGTTAGTAAACAGAAGAACCAGAACTGAGGTCTCCTGGATACAGGGAGAGGAAATCTTTTCTGTTTCTCTCTAGGAGGCTGGCATGGGAATCTGCTTGTCCCTTATAGCGGTGCAAGGAAGCATTCGTGGAGGAAGAAGTCTGTTTCCCTTCTGCCCTAAACAACCAGTCACATGAAAGCTTTTGCAATATTAATCCTCTTGTGATAAATCTGTATAGTCAGGGCTTGTATTGACTTTTGCAGCCCCGCCCAGATTCTCTTTGTTCTGTTTTTGGGTCCCTTTCAATCTCGAGATCTGTTTCTTGTCAAACAGACCATGTCTTACAAATCTATATTTGGGTTCCTTTTCCTCACATAACCCAAAGGATGGCAGTTGTGCCCCAGCCGGCTATCTTGTCATCAATATGTGATCTGAATCCAACGGTGAAGAAGGCATCGAGGCTGGTCTTGCACAGTTTGGCAAGTTCACTGAATTTTTGTCTAAGGTTCTGCTGCCACCCCAGGGTGCAGGACGTGAGCGTCCTGGTCTGCACCATGACAGTCATTCAGGGTGGCAGTGGACTGCAGGCTGCCAGAAAGGAGCTACTCTCCTGGTCGTGACAGCAAATGAAAGGCAGGACAAAATCCTGCTGCCTGTCAACAGGAAACACCCTTTCCCCAGTGACCAGCATATGGGAGGCACAGGCCCATCTTCGCACAGACTCCCGCTGCTTGCCAAGAACCCTCTCTGTCTGCACACTTCAATCCCTCCTTTCTCTCTGCAAACATTTTCCTGCCACACTAACCCATCAATTGCCTCTTAGCGTTTTATGATCATCTGTTTCTCCAAACCACAGTAAGAAAACAAGGGGAAGAATCCAGTGGAGTATAATGTGAGGCAGAAGAATTTTGGGAGTTTGATGGCAGTTTATAAAGAACTCAGGGTAGATGTTGCCGACAATGGGAAGTCTATATGGGAAAACACCATCGTAAAAAAAAAAAAAAAGTATTCTTTGAAAATGAAGGATGACAGCATCACGTCCAACCCCCCCAAAAGCTTAACAGAAATTCTCATGAAACTGTAGGTAGGCTTGTATTCTATCACACAAGTTTTAAATTCTGGGTCTGAGCTGCAAACATTACTTGCTTTAGGCCTTCGGATAGACACGTATGAGTCTCAGAGTGATACAACTGGCTGCAGACATTTTAAGACTTGGTTGTAATTTCCCAGCAACTGTCAACTTGGGGGGAACTGGGAAAGTAATTTGCGGTCTCCTTTTGTCTGTTTTAATTTGTGGTATTTCTCTGCTGTTGCCTTCCAGGAGAAGCTGAAACACAGCTGCAGTGTTAGAACTCCACAGGCGAAGTAAGCAGTGTCCCTTGCGTCACAGGGAGGCCCCCAGAATTGCTACGCTCCCCATCTTGCTCGCCTTCCATTCCGGGAACCCTGCCCCATGGGTCTGACCATGACACGCTTGGAGGGCAGAGGGAGGTGGGTTGACAGCAAGCAAGGGGCAAAAGCGAAGTCATATGTTGCCGCTGGGAACAGAGCCAGAGGGGTCACCAGCCAAGATCTGGGATGTACTTCAAAGCTGAGTCAAGGGCAATGGCATGGACGGCGGGGGTACTGCACTGGTAATACTTGAAGGAGGGACCCTATATGACCCAAATTATGAACAATAATGTAAACTAACTCACAAAAAATCCCATATATTAAAAATATCCCAATTCAAACCTAACCGTAGAGTAAATACTTTCAGCACCGTTGGTTCAATCGTCTCTGCTTGGATTTGTTAGCATCACCGTCTGAGAACACCCACCCATCCAGGACACAGGTGGGGTGGGTGGACTGAGGCTGTTCAGCCTGGTGTCCTCTGTGGGGGCTCCTTCTCCCTGGTGTCACTGCCGCACAGGGACCCCTGCCCGCCCTATCTGGGGCTTGGGTCCTCGCCCTTCCCTCAGCTCACCTCATCTAACCTCTTGGCTTTGAGTTTGCTTTTCCTTCATCTTTCCTCTGTGGCTGAAGCTTTCACAATCACAGGGTGACGGTGTCCTTCCCTGTGTGGCTTTGACTCTTGGGACAAGCACATTCTCTCAGGGCAAGTATGTCAGAGTGGTGGGGTAGCGCCCCTGAGAGGAAGGTGAGATGAGGGATCTATGCCTCCAGGAAAAAGAAGTGGAGTTGAGTAACTTATCTTAAAAGGTGGCTGAAGTAAAGAGAAGGTGGGAGGATAGGTAAATTTACCCGATTAGATTAGTTTAAAAAAAAAATCACTTCTCAGGTGTTGCAAAGGAATATAATTTGAAGGTATTATGTTCTGCATTATTAAGATGTGATGCCCTCATTTGGAATGTATATTTGAGTTACCTATTTAAACGCTCTGACTCTTTCTTTTGCTTTCTTTGCTGAATATTTTCAGTCCTCAATTTCGGAAGTGACAGGTCAACCTACCAAGGTCTGCATATCAGGACATGCCAGCTGCTTGTCACTCCCCTCTAGAGGACAATCCCTGTGCATTGCAGTCTTGGGAAGTCACACTTGATTCTTTCCACCTTGCTGCCCCAAGCCCAAAACCTTGATGTTTTAATTCAGATGACATTCCACTGAATAAGTATCAAGTAATGACTGTTGAGAGCCCAAATTGGAAGAGTGTGTGTGTGTGTGTGTGTGTGTGTGTGGTGTGCACTGTGTTGTGGAGGCACAAGGGTGGGAAAAAATAAGGGTGACAGTGTATGCAAAGGTCAGGGTTAGTCAAAGGGGCTGATGGAAGCAAAAGGACTTGTTGTTTCCCCTTTCTCTTGCTTTGTTTATGAAGTTGGAAGGAGTCTTGTAGGTGGAGGACTTAGCGACCATTTTTTTCCCTCCCAACCTGCTAAGTCTCCCTTTTAGTTCAGATTGTTATCACCAGGATCTGGATTATTGCTAATGGTCTAGCTAATGTTTCTGCCTCGGCTTCTCTTTCCCCTACCCTAATCAATACACACCGGCCAGATCAATCTTAGATTAGATTGTGGCAACTTTTGAGTTACATTTGCTTACATTCATTTTCCCCTTTAGTTCTGCTTTCCTCTGCCATCCACAGCCTCCCACTGGACTTTCTGCTGATTTCCCAGCACTTCTGCCCACCACTTCCATTCACAATGGGTGCTCCAGGTGCATAGCTTCCTCAGTGCTTCTGCCTCCAGGGTGGTTGCCTGCTCCACCAGGTGAGGCATCTGAATCTTTTCCATCTTACAAGGTCCAGTTTATTCAAATACCTCAAACTTTACTCACACAGTTATAAAGTTTTGAGAGCACAATCCCCCCCCCCCCATTTATGCCCGCGCCTTACCCTTCCCGGCACTACCCCCTCCTGCCTCCCACCTAGTCTCTCTGGTAACCAGCATGTTTTTCACAGAGTCTAAGAGTTATTTATATTGTGCTTTGCCAGCTTGTTTTCTTTGGATATTTCGATTCCACAGATGAGGGAAACCATCTGGTAACTGTCTTTCACTTTCTGACTGATTTCACTTAGCACGATCACCTCAAGATCCACCCTTTTGTCCCCAAAGGCACTATTTCATTTTTTTAAAAGGTAAGTAGTTGATTGCCTATATATTCCAGCATTTCTTTATCCATTTGTGTGTTGATGGGCATTTACATTGGCTCCATATCCTTTTTTTTTGAGACTAGGTCTCGCTATTTTTGCCCGTGGAACCGCAAGCTCATGTTGCCCGGGGTACCACAGACTCAAGCAATCCCCAGCCTCAGCTTCCCAGGTGACTGGGATTACAGGTGTGCGCCACCACGCCCAGCTATTTTTTTGGAACTAGGTCTCACTATGGGCCCCAGGAGGGACTCAAACCGCGATCCCTAGCCCCGGCCGCTTCATAGGCTGAAGCTTACAGACACAAGCCACCGTGTCCAACCTTCCATATCTTGACTATTATAAATAATGGTGGTTTGAACATTGGAGGCCATAAATCTTTTTGTATTGGTGTTTTCATTCTGTGGGTAAATTCCTAGAAATGGTACTTCTGGGTAATAGGGCATTTCATTTTTTAAAAAAGGAATTTCCATACCATTTCTTTTTTTCTTTTCCTTCCTTCCTTCCTTCCTTCTTCCTCCCATCCTTCCTTCCATCCTTCCTCCCACCTTTCCTCCCTCCCTCCCTCCCTTCCTTCCTCCCATCCATCCTTCCTTCCTTCCTTCCTTCCTTCCTTCCTTCCTTCCTTCCTTCCTTCCTTCCTTCCTTCCTCCTTCCTTCTTATCAGTGGATGAATGTCCCTCCCCGCCCCCCCCGTCTTCACCAGCACTTTTATAATAAAAGAATAAACTGCAAACTGTATGGATGCCCAAATCAGACCAAAACTGTTTAATTTTCTGGATAGAAGCTTCAAAAACAGCAACAAAATAATTGAATGTCTGAAAAACCCAAACTTACTGTTGAAAAAGGAAATCAGAATGTTGATACGGGCAGCACTTTTTTCCCTTTGTTCTTCATTTACATACCTACGTCCAGAGTAGCGCACATTATTTGCTCATTTGTGCCTCAGTTTTGTTTCAAGAGCAGAAATTACCTGTTAAGTGTCTTTTCAGACAGGCATGGTGGCACGCACCTGTTGTCCAAGCACTGGGAGGCAAGAGGCTTGGGATCGCTTGAGTTCACGGGTTCAAGACTACCCCCTGCAACATAGTGAGACCTGGTCTCGAAATAGCAGCAGAGCACGGTGGTGGGTGTCTGTAATTCCAGCTACCTGGGAGGCTGAGGCTGGGGATCGCTTGAGTCCGTGGTACCCCAGGAAACGTGAGTCTGTGGTAGCCTGGACAACATAGCTAGAGCTAGTCTTCACAAAAAATAAGTGTCTTTCCACAGCTACACAAGATTTGAGTGAGAATAAGTGGTCAAAAACTAAGAATTTTATACTGGCAATTCTGACCTTCTGCTTCCTCTGCAAAATTTTAGAAAATAATTAATAGGACATACTAAATTTGAGGCACAGATGTGTTTATCTTCAAACTTATTTTAAAAAATTCACCTTTCCTTTAAAATATTTGCTCATTTTGAGACTGAGCCCCATTTTTTATAATGTGTGAATTTTATAAATTCACACTTTTTCTCACCAAAGCAATATTAAAAGACATAATCAGAAATAATATTCATACAATTTGCTTTCCTTAACCCATTTCATGCTTGAAGGACAATGGACTTTCTTTTCAGGGAAGTATAAAAATGTCCACTAGGTGACTTACCATTTGACCCAGCAATCCCACTACTAGGAATCTACCCAGAGAACATGAAAACACTAACTCAAAAGGACACCTGTATGCGCATGTTTATTGCAGCTCTGTTTACAATTGCCAAGATTTGGAAACAAACCAAATGCCCCCCTCCAAAAAATGTGGTACATATACACGATGGAATACTACGCATCAATCAAGGAGGACAAACACATGTCATTCACAGCAACATGGATGGAACTAGAAAGAATCATATTAGCAGAAATAGGCCAAAAAGAAAAAGAGAAATACAGGATGGTTTCACTTATATGATGGATGTAGGGAAAAACAAACAAACGAATAAGAAAAAATAAAAACAATCAATGGGACTGAACAATGGAGCGAGAGAGGAGGAGAGGGAAGAAGACCGGGGAGGGAAGAGCACAAAAGATCAGGATGGTTAACAGGTGTTAGCAAAGTGGGAAAGACCCGGGGTACACAATAATACAATAATGTAATATAAATATAAATACACATATATATGCAAATTTTAAAAAATTTAAATTAAATTAAAGAAAAAAAAAGAACAACCATCACAGAGATAGTTAATATTCTCTGTGGATATCTCTTCTATCCTATTCCCCACTATACATTCCCAGAAATAATAATTAGCACGCTGAATTTGATGTTTGCCATTCCAGTGGTATTTGAAACTCTTAAATAACACATCAGTAAATAATATATTATTTCACATGGTTATAATTTTGTAATTATGGTATTGCAATATGTATACCTATCTATGTAACTTGCTTTCTTCCCACAAAAAAATTCCAAATATTATTAAAAAAATCTCCAAACTCGAATATTATAAAAAACATCCCCATTTATTACTTCTATAGTTGTACCCAAATTTCATGTTGTCTTAAAGTTTTAAAACTTGTAATATTTGTCATATTTATATCTTGTTGTACCCTAATTTGCATACTGATATCTTGTTGTATCCTAATTTTTTTAAAATTATACGTTCTAAGCCTGAAATAAACTGTATTGTTTTTTAAAAAATGTCCACTAGGTGTTGCTATTGTATATGGAATGATTCAAAAGAGGCTAAAGAAATTTAAAGATAATAACCCACAAATTTATTATCATAACTATTTAAGCAATTATTTTGGAGAAGGCAAATAAGAAAATAAATGGTACATAATTACTTCTATATAATATTAAATATTGTCATTTGCAACTTCTGTTTCATAGGTGGAAGGAAAAATGTCTCAGGAAAGGAAAAAAGATCAATACTATTTTTAAAAATAAAATAACCAAAATAAATATATGAGAATAGAAATTTCAGGGAATGAGAAAAAAACAGGTAAAACACATACATAGACTTTAGATGATGCTTTACTTTTAGCTGTACTGAAAAACTTCGACTAATAAAATAATTTTTATTTTATTTTTTTATTATTTTTTTTTTTTTGAGACTAGGTCTTGCTATTTTTGCCCATGGAACCGCAGGCTCACATTGCCCGGGGTACCACGGACTCAAGCCATCCCCAGCCTCAGCTTCCCAGGTAGTTGGGATGACAGGTGCGTGCCACCATACCCAGCTATTTTTTTTGGGACTAGGTCTCGTTACATGCCCCTGGCAGGGCGCCAACCGTGATCCCTGGCCCCAGCCGTGGCTTCCTAGGCTGCCACCTACAGGCATGTGCCACCATGCCCGGCCCATAAAATAGTTTTTAATCTGAGAATTCTGTAAAATCCTGTGGCAATCAAACCAAGACTACACAGAAAGGGGGAGGGGGCAAAACCCCAATTTTGATACTGGTACAACATTCAAGCCCTATTTAGCTTATCTCCAGGCTTACTGACTAGTGATAGCAGCCACAAAACCAAGCATAAACTGTCAATTTTGCGACTCAAGCTTTCATTGACCTTCTAGGCTTGAGATGGTGGAAGTTCTTGTGCTGTTCGTGGCTGTGACAGTGGCCAACCAAGTTCAGGAAGGTTTGGACGCAATGCGATCTTGCCTGATGTGAGACGGTCCCGCCAGCGGTTGCAGAGGTGGGCTTGGAACAGCGTGGGGTGTTTCTCTTGGAACCTTGGCCTCTGTTCCATGGGCCTGTGGCAAGAAGGGCTCCACAGACTGCAGGCTGTCCCCTGTGCCTCCCAAGAAGGGGCCCACAATGAGAGCATTACTGCCGCTCCGGTCCTTCCTTCTTCTGGAACAAATTTGCAAGGTCTGGGGCAATGAATCATAGCTCAGGAAAGACACACCTTCCAGAAGCAAAGATGAAGAAAGAAGGATATTATATGTTTAGTCTTTGCTATTTTTATCCTTCTGGTTTTCAGTTAAATTGTGACTTACAATCATCTGGTTAGGGTGACCCATTAATCCAGCACACAGGAGCTCCATTGGAGTCAAAGACTCCTTTTTTGAGACTTACAAGAAAATGAATCTGTATGTTTTTATGGGCTCCCTGCAGTATATTCTGTCATGTTACTAATGCTCAGAGTCAATCCGTGGGCCTGGATTCATGTAGAATAAAAATTTAGGACTTCACATGAATAGATAAATGGTGATTAGTGCTTTCATTAAAAATGGACAAATATCAAGACCTAATTAGTTTTCTTCCTAGATTTTTTTTTTTTTTTTTTTTTTTTTTTTTTTTGAGACTAGGTCTCGCTATTTTGCCCGTGGAACCGCAGGCTCACGTTGCCCGGGGTACCACAGACTCAAGCCATTCCCAGCCTCAGCTTCCCAGGTAGCTGGGATGACAGGCGTGCGCCACCACGCCCAGCTATTTTTTTGGAACTAGGTCTCGCTACGGACCCCAGGAGGGACTCGAACCACGATCCCTAGCCCCAGCCGCTTCATAGGCTGAAGCTTACAGGCACGAGCCACCGTGCCTGGCCTACCTAGCTCTTTCTTATAATATGCACTAGAAATTACTATTACATGCAGGAAGCGTTTTTAAGATTGGTGTGAACCTAAGTGGTACGGAAATATTTGAAACTTCTAGTTGTGTCACCTGACAGAAACTTTAGGCGTATAAAAATACTATTTACATATTTAATCGTGCATAATTTCTTTAGCATCTGTCTCTTCTACCGGACTGCAAACACTCCAAGGACTGTTTCGTGTAAACAGTGTCTATACAAATCAGGGCTAAACATTTTTTATAGAATGAATTAGCAAATGAATAAATAAACACTGCTGAATTAGACAAATGAAATATCAGCCAACCCTAAATTCAATCTTCGTTCAAAAATAATTTGTGAATCATGAGTCAATCAAAACATTCCTAAGACTTAAATGCCAGGAGGAGCACTTAAGATGCTAAGGAACTTACTGTAGTTTCATAAATTTTCCAGACCCTTAATTCTTTTTCCAGAATACAGCTTTTGGCACCTTTTTTTCTCAGTTCTGGTGTTCACGATGCTTGCTAGCCTAACACTTGGATGGCAGACAACTGCTTAATACTTCATTTCATCTTTGGTCTCCAGTCACCACCGATGTGCCAAGTCCAGAAAAACAAGAACTGACTTAACTGATGCCAGCAAAGCCTTCATCACAGCCTGCTTGTGCTTGGTTCTGTGCTTGCTTCTGCCTCGCCACACGACTTGCTCCTTTTCGCCTCTGTTAATGGCGGTCTTTCTGTCCTGAGCAGTTCCCCTGTCCCTCTTGCGTAACCACCACCCATACTGGAAGACTCCTTGTAGGCAACACCTGCTCCCTGAATCTTTCCCTGGGCCACCGGGGAGCAGGTCCCTAAGCTATTATCTACAGCTCCACGACAAAACAGTCATTCTTCCTGGAATATGTAAGCTGGATCTACTCAGGTATACATAGACACTAGTAGATGATGACTGCTTCAAAGCGAAGCAGCCAGGAGCACTGGCTCTTGTTTCCATGACCAGATTACAAATTTGGTGTATTTGCACACAAACACGTCTTACTTTCCTAGCATGGTGGGTGAACTGCCTTTTATTCGCCAAGGTCAGCCTTTCCCCTTGGGCACTCCTTCGTGCCTGATCTCTGCTTTGTCTTGGTACAGAATTGTAGTTTGGAAAACTTTTTTTTTTTTGAGACTTGATCTCGCTATTTTTGTCCCTGGAACCACAGGCTCACATTGCCCAGGGTACCATGGACTCAAGCAATTCCCAGCCTCAGCTTCCCAGGTAGCTGAGATTACAGGCGCGCGCCACCACACCACCTATATTTTTTTGGAACTAGGTATCACTACGTGCCCCCAGCAGGACTCGAACCGCGATCCCTGGCCCCGGCCGCAGCTTCCTAGGCTGCCGCTTACAGGCATGCGCCACCATGCCCAGCCTTGGAAAACTATTTTAAGATTTTTGAAAGTATTGGTTGATTCTTTCTGTTTCCAGTGTTGCTTAGAAATCCAAACCATTCTTTCCATTCTGTAAAAACAAAACAAAAAACCCCAAAACTGTATTTGGAGAAGCTTTAACCAATCACTCCTGGAGCAGATACAAAGATGGGAACCTACTTTACCTCAATAAACATAATGTGAGTGAAAAAATTAAAAAAATTAAAACTGTACAAAGCTTACAATTTGTAGAATACCAATTCTACAAGAGAGTCTATCACGGATCGCCCTGTACTTATCTGTTCTGCTTCCACAAGCATGGTTTCTTCGCCAGTGATGTTGCCTCTGTGGCTTACCCCTCACTTCCGACCCAATTTTCAGTGATCTTTTTAAATCAAAATCCAAATACCACACTGTTTTGTTTGTTAATAGTAGATCTTCTGGGATGGTGCTCTTTGCTTTCCAACCAGCGACCACAATTTTAATTTCTGCTGTCAGATTTTCATGTCTCCAGCCCTTCTCTCTGCTCTCTGGATGTTTCCTTCGTCTGGCATCATCTTGTGATTTGTGAGCGCAGTCTCTCTCCCTTTCTCATCGACAAACACATTCTGGGTTTTCTCTCCTCCATGTTCCTTTTACCCCTCCAGGCGATTTTGATTTCCATTTCCGGCTTGGGGGCTTCTTTACTGGGCTCTGCCATCCCATGGCTCTCTGGTCACCACCAAGAAAGCGAGAGCCTACCAGTCTGGTGCACACACTGGGCGGGTGGGAGGGCTTCTCACTCTGCATTTCAATCTGGTGTCTCTTTTTAGAGAGGTGCTGAGGTTGGAGTCTGTAGGTCTTGCTCTTCAGCAGCTCAGCATCTGTGGAAGTGTTTTTCACCTCTTCTCTGGAAGGTAAGTGTCTGCAGGAGTTGTGATGGGGAAAATGTCTAGGGTCTCCCTAGCTCTATCAAGGTTGGAGTCAGAGATCTGGAATCTTACTCTTGTCTCAAATAGCTTTTACCCACATCTCCTTATTTAGAAAACCTCTTTTACACTTCCTTTCACATTTTTCTTGTGTTGCCATTTTTGGTCTTTTTATGGACAGTGGTGCAACTTATGTTGGTTTTGAATTTTCCTTGCTTCCAGCTTGGGGTTTGGGCTTCTGAGGGGTGCTATCTCAGTTATCACACAGCCATCTGTTTTCCAACTGCCAAAATGTTATTGCTGTTTTCTCTACTGCTTTCCCCACATCGGTAAGTTTAGGGATGAAAACGCATTTATTATACTTTCCTGGGTTTGGGAAAGGGAGAAAATACATGTTTGTTCAAATCACCTTAGCCTGGAAGACCTTCTCCACCCCCTTCTTGAAGCTTTGACATCACAACAGGTGTTCAGTGGAAAGGTGAACACTGTTGCTGGTGGGGACTTGAGGTGGAGGATTTCTGCTAGCCTAGCACTCATGGCCTCAGGCTTCATGGGCTGGCGGTGGCCTGGGTCAGCTATGAGGAGGGGTTGGTCACCCCAAAGGAGGATGTCTTTGATCCTGAAGCCTCATCCATGAGTTAATGGTAATAGAACACTAATTTTGGGAGACAAGAGGATGGATGTCCCACAGGAGAAGTCCTCTGCTCAGGAGTTGATATGGCAATTGCCTGTCCTTTTCCCCGTACCTCATTGTCCACCCAGTCAAAAACAATCTTTTGACTTTTTTCTTTTTAGTGTAAGTTCCATCATTGTTTAAGACAATGGGAAGCAATAGGGAGCATGTTTCTGTCTTTGCTTTTTCCTTCCTGGGGTCTTACCCCTTTTCAGATCTATAAATGATGTAGGCCCCAAGGTTTAGTTCTTAGACCATTTTTGTTCCTCCTAAGTGATTTCATTCAGTTCCATGACTTTGAAAACATCTATAAAAACAATTCTGAATTTATATTCCCAACCGTGATCACTTCCCTGAACTCTGAAATCCTATACCACTATGTAAAACATCTGGCTGATGAGGCACTCGTATTTAGAATATATAAAGTAAAAATACTAAAAGACAACTTTATAATGGGCAAAAAATTTGAACGAATTTCACATAGACATTGTGGTTGGCAAAATAATCACCTCTTAAATATGCCCATCTCCTGATCTCTGAAACCATGAATATCCCAAAACTAAGACCAAAGAAATTACATACTTCAAATGGGTAAATTGTATGGTATGAATTTGACCTCATAAAAGCTCTTTTCAAAAAGCAATAGTTCAATGAATTCCCATATATCCTCTACTCAGTTCCATAAATTGTTTACATTTTGTTCATTTGCTTTTCATATTCTTTCTGTCCTCCTTTCCCTGAATGTACAGTATAATTGTGTGTGTGTTTGTGTGTGTGTGTGTGTATGTGTACCCGCACCTTTTCTGAAATTTTTTGAAAATCTTTTGGGATGATTGTGGAATACTATCCAGAAATAAAAAATAAAACTGTTATCTACAACATCAATGAATAATATTAGATGAATAATAGTTCTGCGGAGAGAATATTCTGTATGTTTCCATTTACATAAAACTTAGAAAAATGCAAGCCAATCTGTAGTTATAGAAAGCAGGGATACAATGAGAGACTAAAACAGATAAATGACAAATCATTATCATGATTTTGTGATAATCACATTAAGGTACAACATAGGTAAAGATTGATCAAATTGCATACTATAGATATGCAGTTTCTTGCATGCTAATTATAGCTCAATAAAACTGTTAAAAAACCTTTCAAGCTGAGTGCAATGGTGTACGCCTGTAATCCCAGCTACCTGGGAGGCTGAGGCTAGGGATCACTTGAGTCTGTGGGTTCGAGACTACCTTGAGCAACATAGAGAGACCTAGTCTCAAAAAAATAGCCGGGAATGGTGGCATGTACCTGTAATCCCAGCTACCTGGGAGGCTGAGGCTAGGGATCACTTGAGTCTGTGGGTTCGAGACTACCTTGGGCAACATTGAGAGACCTAGTCTCAAAAAAATAGCCGGGTATGGTGGCATGCACCTGTAATCCCAGCTACCTGGGAGGCTGAGGCTAGGGATCACTTGAGTCCATGGGTTCGGGACTATCCTGGGCAACAGAGTGAGACCTAATCTCTTAAAACAACAACAACAACAACAACAACAAAAACACCTTCTAAGTCATACACTTTAGATACAAGCAGTTTATCAGCTATTTTTCAATTTAAAAAAATCTTCAAAATCATAAGCAAAGGGTTAATTTTCTTAACATGAAATTTCACCAAATCTACAAGAAAAAAATCAAACTACAGCTAAACAGTGAATAAGTACATGAGAAGTTTATATAAAGGAAATATAATTGGCTTAAACCTAGGAAATGATACTCAACTTCATCCGTAAAAAGAAAAATGTAAATTAAGTCACTACTAACACTAGTTCTTCATTCTTAAGTGGGAAATGACCCCGAAATTTCATAAACATCTTAGTCTGAGTCAGGTCAAACAGTTACTCTCACATAGATGGTAAGTGTGTAGCCAGTCCAACAGCTGAGGACAATTAGATAAAGGGTACCTGATGGCTGTATACACAGTATTCTACTTTCCTGGTATTTTTTTTTTTTTTCTGCAGAAGCATGTGCAGGAACAAAATGACCTACATTCAGTGTTGTTCATTCAATCTTATATATGGTGGTTAAAGACTGCCAACAATCTAAATGGCTATCCACAGGCAACTGGTTAAACAAAGTATGGTGCAAATTATAATAAGGAATGAGAAAATCTTTTATACATAGGAATGAAATAGTCTTACCTTAAGTATAAAAAAGCACGGTGCATATTCACGCCAGCTAAGACATGGATCAGGAAGCTGTAGTCTTTTCACACTATGGAACGCTCTTCAGCTGTAATAAAAGGTAAAAGGCAACCATGACAGAAAAGCGGAAGGAATGCCAGGGAATGAAGTGCAATATGGCAAGTTAGGATGACAAAAACAAATGCTGGATATTTACAGAGCAGACAACTTAATCAAGTAAAATACTCACAAGAATGAGTGGATATTAATAAAACCAGTGAGGGCTGAGGTTAACAGGGAAGGGAAAAGGAGAAAGGGATAAGGGAACATAAGAGATGCTTGAAAAAAAGCAAGTCATAGAACTAGACTAATTTCATAAATGCATATTTGCACAAGAAACAAGTTGTGGAAGGAAGGAATACAGGAAACTAACTGGTTACAGTGGTTGTCTCTGGGCAGAGACAAACCTTGAGGCTGACTGCAGATCTGAAGAATGCAGGAGAGGAGGGAGAGGGAGCTGGTGGAAAGAGGGAGGGAGAGCACAACAGGCTGTGGTGATGGAGTGTAGGTGACCACGCCTGAGGGGAGAAATACTGGACTGTCAAAAAAATTAACAAGGATGTAAGACAAAGGCATTTCATTAAAAAATATTAATTAAAAAATAATATGAGCAACTCCAAAAACAATGGTTGTCCCTGGGGAGTGGTTTAAGGAAAGGCTTTGAAATAAATCTCTTCTCTACCTTTTCTACAAGATGTGAATTTTGAGTTACCTGAATGTATTTCCTATATTAAAAACAAAAAGCAAGAAGACAAACAAACAAACAAACAAAACCCTTCATTACTTATACTAAGGAATCCTCTGAGGCTCCTGAAGTTTTAGCTCATGAATTTTCATTTCACTGTTCTTTCCCCTGCCCCCAAATCTTTCCTTCAATATTTTATTTATTTATTTACTTATTTATCTATATTTATATTTTTATTTATTTTTATTTTTATTTTTTTGAGACTAGGTCTCGCTATTTTTGCCCATGGAACTACAGGCTCTCGTTGCAATCGAGACTCAAGCAATCCCCAGCCTCAGCTTCCCAGGTAGCTGGGATTACAGGCACGCACCACCACGCCCAGCTATCTTTTGGAACTAGGTCTCCCTACGGGCCCCAGGCGGGACTCGAACCGCGATCATAAGCTGAAGCTTACAGGCATGAGCCACCGTGCCCAGTTCCTTCAATATTTTAAAAAGTCTATTTTTAATTCAGTATTTCTTGGGGAGCCTGCAGCAGGAAGAGTCCATATTTTCAGGTGACATAGTTTCTATTTCTATATTGACATTCTCTTATTTCTTAACTTATTTCTCCTGGTGTAAGTTGGGTGAAAGAGTTCTGAACGCATTTTAACACTTTGGATACATATTACAAAATTGCTCTTGAAAGATGACACCAGGAGCTTCGGGTGAAGCATGTGAGGACTTGGTGAAGCAAGGTGCCTGGAGAGAACACAGAAGCCCATCTCATCCCACCCCATGCCCTGCGCATGGCTTCCATGTTGATGTAGATCTCTGCAGTCACATTCTTACCTGCGGTTCATGGAAGTATCTTGGCTTTTGAACTCTCCTGGGGGCCTAAGTTATCATTTTTTAAATTCCAATTCAATGGGTTAAACTTATATCTGAGGATTTTTGTGTTATTTGGCAAACGTTACATTTGACAAAAAACTTGTATGTGAATACTCTGTCAAAGTTATATTGGGCATTTGAGTTATTTTGCTTTTTCATTACTTAAGTAAAACGTTGACTGCATTTTCATGCTATCGGATTCAAACCATACTGAAATATATAATTATATGTTTATAGGGTGTTAGGTAAGGAAGTTAATTGTATTCTTTCAGAGCTAACAAAATTACAAAGCACCATTGATTACCATCTATTCTTTGTGTATTGATTACAGAAGCGCTTCAGTAATTCTAAATCCTTGTTTATTCTTGTATGTTTCAGAACTTAGAATCTGTTTCATTTCTCAGTGTGTCTAATAGCATGCCAGACCAACACCGTCTCTTTATTTATTTTTGAGATCAGGTCTTGCTATGTTGTTCAGGGTTGTCTTGAACTGGTGAAGTGATCCCAGGCTTCTTGCCTCCCAGTGCTTGTACTACAGGCATGTGCCACTACGCCCCACTCATTCTTTTTTTGTTGTTGTTGTTGTTACATAATTTTTGGGTTGTTGTTGTTACATAATTTTGGAATTGATATTTTTGTGGAATTAGAGTAAGTTTATAAATGATATCTAGAAGATTAGAAAATTTACATGAACCTTCATTTGAGATCATGGTATTTTCCTTTATTTGGGACCACTTTCATATCTTCTAGTAAAACTTTGTAATTTTCCTTATGTTGGCACTGCATGTTTCTTATTAAGATGACTCGAAGGTATGTGGAATTTATAGCCCCCTTCCTCAGTGACGAGATGACTTTATTGTGCTCCCTCTACTTTGTGTCATATTCGCTCACTCAGTACCTCTGCAGTGCCCAGCAGTTCCCTGCTATCAGAGTAGCTGATGGAGGCTTGAATGCCATCGGTCTGATGGCCATTATTTATTCTTCATGTGTTTGAATGGGCCACCTCTTATTCTCCTTTTATGGCCTGTAGAGAGTGTACAGTGACCCACTGCCGGACCAAGAACCAGCATCTGTAGCAGCTCTCCTTCAGTTACATAAACTGCGAGCTGGTCGCCTGCCAGCTTTTTTAGTGCCACCCCACAGAGAGCCGACCACTTGTGCTCCTGATCCCTGCTTGGATATCTGATTCCAGGCACTTCCTTCCTCCCAGGACTTATCCCACCCTGGGGCCCCTGACCTACCCTAGGAAAAAGTCAATTGCTTGTTTCCATATGAATTCAGAGAACTGTTCCTAAATTGATTAAGTATCTACGTGAGATCACAGGACATAGGAAAGAATCTCGTTCAAAACCAGAAAATTTTAGAGAAAAGCAAAACATTTGAAGTGCTATAGATCATGCACTTTTTCAAGTATTTAAGATAAAATAAAATCTTTTTAAAAAATGTTTTTTCCATTTTATTTTTTCTATAGTTTCATTTTAGTAAAATACATTTAACAGCTTTTATTGCTTCAAACATTTCTGAGTCCAGTTCAATATGTTAAGTATATGCACGTCTCCAGTATGTCTTCATCTTGCAAAACTGAAACTCTAGAGCCCTTAAACAAGAACGCTGCCCTCCTCCTTCTGGCAAGCATGTTCCACTTGGTGTCTATGAGTATGACCACTCTTGACAGTGCTTATGTTGAAAGCAAACAGAATCTGTCTTTGTAGGGCTGGCTTGTTCCACTTACAGAATATCTGCAGAGTTGATCCATGCTACAGCAGGGACTAGGCTTTCCCTCGTTTCTGGGTGAGGCGTAAAGTGGGGAAGGAGCCCAGTGGCCGGTGGTGGGAGATCGTGGGGGCTTTGGTGGAGGGTGTGGTACAGTGACTTAAATCTGAAGAGGTGGGAACCTCCACCTCTGAACTAATGCAACATAAAAAATAATACAATAGCAAAAAAATTAAAAAAAAATATGAGATGGAAACAAAGCAAACTCAAGAAAGTTGTGTTCCATTGTATGGACAGACCACATCATGTTTACCCACTCCTCCACGGGTGGGCCTGTGGGTTGCTTCACCGTTAGGGTGATTAGGAATGATGTTGTTATGAACCTAAGATTGAGCTGCGTCTTTTCAAGACCCTCCTTTCAATTCTTTTTTTTTTATATTATTTATTTCGTTCTTTAGATCACAACCTCTGTAAGTGGTTTTTGGGATACTTCCCCCTACCTCCTCCCTCTGGTGCCCCCTCCATTCTCTCAAACCCCACTCTTCGTTGTTTGCTAGTCTGTGCTAAGTCCACCAGTCTCTTTCTTTCCCAGGGCCATGTCCCTTCACTGGGTGAGGGACTGTGTTGTTGGAACCAGGCGGGTCTTGCTGGTAGGTTCTCAGTCTTAAGTTTGCGTTGGGTGGCCAGTGTGTATTCACCTGTGATTCTGTCCATGTTTTCTTGCTGCAGGCCGCCTTCTCCCATCCCATCTCTGCTGCTTTGCCGCTTTACCTTATGGCTCTGGTGTCAGATTTAGGGGGTCTCCCCCCCCCCAGCCAGTATCAGTCTATAAGTTTCTCCGAGAATACAGGTGTCTGTGAATGGCCTTTAAAGATCATCTCCTCTGCCTCAGTTTGCAGTTTTGCTGTGGGGTTGATTACCTCATCTTTGGTCATCCTCTCCTGTCCTATAGTGTGGGGAGGGGGCGTTGCTCTCCTAGAAGGCATCTCCGAAATGAGGTCCCGGGTCATCTCGGTCAGGTGAGCGCATAGGTGTGCATCGTGACATTGTGTCTCTATAGTTGTTGCGCTTGTCTTGCATGCGTTGGTTCTCTCGGTTGTCCATCTGCTGTGTCCAGCTCAGGCTTGTGGGCTGGATTTTTGCATGATCCCTCACCCGTTCTATGATAGGGTTTGTGTTGCACATGTTCTTGTTCCTCTTGAAGTTTAGCTGAGAGCGAAATGGAAGGGGCACCCCCCACCTGCGCCCCGGTACCTCCCTGCATGGGGATGGGGCCCAGATGGCTGAGCCTGCACCCTTCCATGCTTCCCTTGGGCTAGGAGCAGGGGTAACATGGCTCTGCTGATCCAGGCTGCAGATGGCTGCCCTGGGCAGCAGCCATCCGCTGGTGGGTTGGGCCACCAAACCCCCACCCTGTCCCCCCTCCAGGGCTCACTCCCTTAGGGGGCTTAGCCAGGATCCTTCACCCCCTTGGGTTCCCACTGGCAAGGGAGCTCAGACAGCTAAGGACCCAGGCATGCAGCCCTCAGGTGGCTGCCTGCTGGTGGGCAGGACTCCCCTCCTTTCAATTCTTATCTAAGTGCTTTACTAGGTTTATTTCACTTAATCCTTACTACAACTTTTGAATCAGGTATTATTTATGTTTCAGTTTCACAGGTACGAAAACTAAAACACAGAGGGAGTAAGAACTAAGTAATTGTGGACTAGAACTCCCAGGTTTTACACCCCACCACAACATCTTCCAAAGAGGCCTTGCCTCAGGGAACAGAAAAGAAATGAAAATCCTGCCTGCATTGGCTGTCTACAAGTAAGGGGCAGACATTAACTTTTATCACTCACCAAATTCAAAGAACAGTACAGCAAAAATACTCTTTTTATTTCTCTTTCAGTAGAATGAATGAAAAAGTTGTGTGCTATTCAGGTAATTCTGGAAACTATGCTGCCTTTCAAGAAAATGTACTCAGATAATTGTTTTGATAGAAGTAATCTGGTTTGGCTGTTTCACATTTTCAAAATTAACTAAACTTTGAATTTCCTACTTATATAAACATAGCCATAATGGCATAGATGAAAATGAAAACGTTAAGAGGTCTGTGAAAAATCTTATGAGCCAGAATTTCTTGTTTAACCTGTTCATATTGGTAATACTACCCCCCCCCCCTTTTTTTTTTTTTAAAGAGAGTAGGTCTTGCTATGTTGCCTGGGGTAGTCCTGAACCCGTGGACTAAATTGATCCCTAGCCTAGCTTCCCTGGTAGCTGGGATTACAGGCATGCGCCACCATGCCCAGCTTAATATTGGTAACTATTACTTTTAAGGTATAGCTTATATACTAAAATATCCCATATAATAATTTGAAATATTACTCTGGGGAAAAAAAATGAACCTGCACGAGATAGTTTAAAATGGTCAGTGCGGGTATGGGAAGGCTGATAATGGTGACTGTTCATGGCCTGTGTTTCTCTACCATTGATGCCACTGTCTTAATCTGTGTATATTCTCATTTGTTTCTGCAATACAAATTCCAAAATCTCATGAGTAATGTAAAAATGTGTTCTCTCAGAACTGAAGCATAGAGCAAGAGGGGGGAGAGGGGTGAAATCAGGGGCAGGATGGCTACAAGAGATTAAGATGGTTCATAGGTGATAAGGTGGTGGGAGAACTTCTAGGTAGACAATGATGTAATATATATATATATATATGTGCAATCAATTAAAAAATAAAATTAAATGAAAAAATAAAAATGCATTCTTGGGAATATTTTTAAGTGGTCTGTCTATAAAGTAAATGGTTGTGTGCTGCATATATCAAGATAGTTTTTCTTTTCCATTTTTCTTCTAACTTTACTTTAAAACCATCATCTTTCTAATCTTTAAACACTGCTGTATTTTCAGGATCAGGAAATAAATATATTTTTGCTTTCTAGTCCCCAAAATAAATTATTTCAGATGTTTTTCTAAGCTAAATTGTATTTCACTTTCTTTTAGATTTCTTTCTTTGACAAGACATTTATTTTTAGTTAGTATAAAATATATACCTAGCAAATAATTTTCTTTCAAAAAAGGTGAAGTTCTTTAGAGAGATAGAAATTATTGAATAATACCGCATCCCCCACCCCCATCCCTACCACATAAATTTATCCTCAAAGTCAATACAGAAAATTTTAGTAATCTGATGAGTTTTCATGAACAAAGAAGATATTTGAGGAAATTTAAAAATGATATCAATTTAAAAACAAGGAAAGTGATATTCTATTGCGAGAAACACAGAGGTTAGAGCTGGGTCTGGGCCTTAAGGGAAGCTGGCATCAGGCCTTTCCTGGCTGACCCAGGGTCATCTCTTTCTTAGCAAGCCTGCCCCCTTCTCTTTTGCTCTAGACCAGACTTCTCCCTGTGGCAGGAAATACTGCCCACAGAGGCTCCTTACACATTTTCCACCTCTAGCCAATGTCCTGAGACTCTTGCTGTCCCTGGTAGATGCTTGGTCACCTACCACTGGGGCATGCTCCTTTCTGCCCCAGCTGCCCACCTCAAGCACCTGTATCTTCCTCCTGAGGGCTTAGGCTGGGGGCTGTGCTGGGCTGAGCTGATGGGTCAGAGGGTCAAAGGGTCAGAGGGTAATATGCCAGGTGTTACCATCTCAGAAGAGGGATGGGAGCTGGTGCATAAACACCTCCCTTTCTGCAATTTTTGGAGGACTAATTCTAAAGATTTTCCTATAGGTTCCTTTAGGGCCTCCAGCAGGACTCAGCACCTTTTATTATGCCTTTTCCCCCTTTCCTGTCTTACTTCCATACTCTTCCTCTGCTTCCAGAGATTATCTCCCAGTCAACTTGTGCCCAGATTCTTGTTTCAGAATTTTTTGGGAGGATAATCCAAACGAAGGCAACAAGCAAAGATTAACTGGTTTTGGTTTCCTTTGTGACCCAATGCCAAGTGACGGAGAAATTCTTTGACTGCCCATCTTGGGACAAGTGTCTCATCACGGGTCAATCAGTTGTATCCATGGAGAGTGGTATGGTCGCTCTCCCTTGGCAGAATGGGGTAACATACCCAAGGCAGGGCTGAAGAGCGTGGGAACGAAAAGCAAGTTTCAGACACAGGAGGGTCTTATTCACAAAAGGTAGGTTGCACAGGTGATGCTTGGGTATAAGTATAGGCTTTTACCTATAAAATAGTCAGTAACTTTTTGTAACTTTGTTTTAAAATAAATTCAGAACTTACCTGGCAGGGGAGAGACCTTGATCACATAGGCGGGTTTTCCAGGGCGAGGCTTACCTATTGCATTCTGGATGTGCTGACCCCTGTGATTTCCCCAAATGTGGGAAACTCAAGTGTGTTATTTGTGGTAGTGGGGGGACTGCATTTGTGCTCTCTCCTAAAAATTAATTAATCAATTCAAATTTACAGAAAAGCTGAAGAAAGCACGAGGACTTCTAACATACCTATTGTCTGGAATAACCAATAGCTTATACCCATTTATTTTAATAACTATATATTTATATGTAATCATCTATAAAGACATTTATGTATACATAAATCATTATTATTAATATATACATTCGTGTTTTATTTTATTATAGTATTAATATATACATTCTATATTATTATTATATATTATTAATATATGCATTCATATATTTTTCCTCTAAATCATTTGAAGGTGTAGTTGGTATCTCACACCCATTTCCTCCTAAATACTTCAGTATGTATTTGCTAAGCATAAGGAATTGTTTTACATAATGTAAGGGCAGTCATAAACTCAGGAAATTTATCATTGATTTACTGCTGTTACCTAATCTATAGCCCATTTTCAAACTTATCAATTATTTCGATAGTATCTTTCTTTTCTCCCTCATCTGGGAGACAACACAGGAACAACACAACATTTAATGATAAATCTGCTTACCCTCTTTTAGTCTGAAACAATTTTTTCAACCTTTCTTTGACCTTGGCAGTTTTGAAGAACACAAGTTGGGTGTTTTATGGAATGTCCTTTAATTATGAAACCAATATATTTTTAACTGGTGGGGGTATGGGAATGGAGAGAGGCAGTGGTGACCACAGAGAGCCTTGACAGCGAACTTATTAACTTTGAAGTGGTCTCCATCCTACTTTCCTAACCCTGGATAGACTACAACCTGAGAAAGAACTTTCATTGATTTAAGCTGACAATGCAATATTATTGGAACATGTTGGAACATGTGGATGTAATCAAAGTGTCAGTGATGAATTCTTCACATCATTCTTTTTTTTTTTTTTAAGTAATGTGTTCAGAGGTGGTCTTTAACCAAGACTTCTATATAGCGAGGTTTGTTGAATATATCATAGAAATTTATAGTTGAGCGGAGTTAGAAATTATTTAGTGCATTTTACAGAACAAGAACTTCAGATTTACTGAGCTTAAGAAATTTAACTTTGGTAGATGTCAATGACACAAATGTTCTTGGAGACTTGGCACCTGTGGCAAGTGAAAAAAAAAAGCAAAAACCAGCAACTGGGATTACCTCAAGTTAAAAAAACTTTCGCATACTGAAAGACAAAACCGATTAAAAAGACACCCTACGGAATGGGAGAAAACACACGCACACATTACACAACCAACAAGTGGTTAAAAGTAAAAAATGTATTCTATTCAACAGTCTTAAAAAGCCATAATCAATCCAACTGATACATGGGCAGCAAATCTGAGCTGAATTCAGAAAGGAGGATACCCAGGTGGTCAATATATATGTGGAAGAATGTTCATCATTGCTGTTAACAAGGGAGATGTTGGTCAAAAGTACATTGAGTTACATTTCATGCCCATGAGAATGGAACATATTAAAAAGACTCAACAAGTGCTAGAGAGGGTATGGAGAAAGAGGAACTTCATTACACTGTTGGTGGGAATTACAACTGATACAACCTTTATGGGAGGTGATCTAGACACTTCTTATAGAACTGAAAATGGAAAGACTTTTGGGCTTCTTCCTGATGAATTGTAATAAAGTATCAGAATGATAACAACAAATATTGGACATTTACACATTAGATGATTTCACAAAGTCAAGTACTTATAAAGGCTGATGGATACTAACAAAGTGAGATTTCCAAGTTCAGAGGGAGTAAGAAAGGAGTATGGTATATGGATGGTAACAGGGTACATTGGGTGGTGTAGGAAGTAAATATTTAAATTTCAAAGAAAGAAAGAAATAGAAAGCCAAGGTTAGCTTCAATAGCATCTCAACTTCTTGCCCAGTGAACTTCTCTATTCTGCTCCTGGTGATCAAGACTATGCCATTCCCTGTCTCGTCACCTTTAATCCCCTTTGTGGTTCAGTCACCTGATGTTCATTGTATTTGCTTCACATCATTATTGAAGAAAACAAATGTAGGTTTACCAGGAAAGTTCTCACTTTAAGGGCTGCTGCCTCAAAAGCATTATGAAAGGTAACAGTTATTTTGTAGCTCAAAACACTCATTCTGCCAGTAGAAATGTTTCCATAGTGAATTAAACAACTCTTTAAATACTGATGTTCTATTTCTGATGTTTAGATTCTTCTATTTTGATTATGGATCTGAAGTGGAAACAAAAGTCTCCATTGATTGTATTAATTTAAGAACAGTATCCTGCTATGGAAGGTAGACCCAATTCTTCTGAGTGACAAAATACATTTTACACAGAGCTTTCCCTTCACAGGGAGAAGTGCCTCCTGGAAGGCAGTAGTGGGGAGATCGTGGGCTTTCATTTTCTTTATCAGCTTCACAGTTAAGAATCCGCGGCAGTCAAATGTTCCCAGGTCATGCTTAGGCAGGTGAAAGAATCTCGCTGAGCTGCAGACCCCTCATCTCTGGAACGTGAGCAACAACATGCATTGCTGTACTCTTACAGTAAGTACTTCCTCATCAGGACCCCTCATCTCTGGAAGGTGAGCAATAACCCCTCATCTCTGGAAGGTGAGCAATAACCCCTCATCTCTGGAACGTGAGCAATAACATGCGTTGCCGTACTCTTTCATACAGTAAGTACTTACTTTTCAGGATGTCAGCAAATGTATTTTAAAGGATCTGACACTGTTAAGTGCTCAATCAGTTGTGGCAATTATTTTCAACTGGCTATTTGCCCGAGTCCTGTGTACAAGTAGGTACTGAAGCATCATCTTGAGCAAAGAAGCTGATCCAAGCAGCTGGTGCTAAAAATAATTCAGGAGTGTCGTAAACATGATTATCTTTTAAACTTGCTTTACTTGAGATCCGGGGCTACCACTTAACAGTACCGCTCTCCTCTGTGCCATTCTTTTGGAACATTATTTGCAATAAGAAAACAAAACCAAGCCATAAAACATCTTCATAGTTCCCCTGAATTTTAACTGTCATCAGGTTCCATAGCACAAAATTGTTTGGGGCTGGGGAGGGTACATCTAGTAGAATATAGCACTCATACAACTCCCTTGGGTAAGCCTTGCTGGACTATTTATTTTTACCTGCTTAGTAATTATTAATGACTTTAGTTGGGAAAAGCAATCTAAGAACCTAAGATTCCCATCTTAGTATAAACTTATTCAGAAGTCATAAAAATACATATTTTTATTGCCTCCACCAAACCACCCACACCCCACATGCCCCCAAGCCCCATCCCACCTCCCTCTCCCCTACCCCCATCTCCGATGTATTTATGTATTTCTTTCTTAATGGAAAATATGACCCAAGTGTCCAGAGCACATGAATGAAGCCAGATGTGGTAAAGAGATGTCTTGAAAATTTCAATCACTGCTATGCTTTTCCCATTCATTTTCTCATCCTGAAAGCAAATTGGTAAAATAAATTTCATGGTCTTTCAAAGGAATGTTTCCTCCCTGGTTGAAAGTTAGTACCGCCAAGTTAGGCATGCATTACAAAGGTCTGAAAATGGAACCTGTGCTGGAAATGGCCACTCACCGGGGAAGGACAGTATGGTGGACATGAGAGACTGGGGGTGCTCCACTTCCAGGTCCATCAGACTGGCTCCTCCCTACTCTTCCTGCTTGAGCAGAAAGGATGCCAAGAGTATCAGCATCTATATGCCTCAGTTACTTTTGAATTTCACAGCTTCTTGGAAACACATTTTGAAAGCAACTTGCTCAGGACATGAACATTAAAGAGTTGCGAATTCGGGAGGCAGAGGTGAGAAGAACAGTCCAACTTTGCGTAGCCTCAACCAATGACTAGATGTTCAGCTGGTTCTTTCTCCAAATAGGTAAGTCATCCTAAAGAAAAAGGTGAGTTTTTCAATTTTGGGCGTCCCTACCCTCCCACTTCATCTTAATCATTACTATCTAGAAACAGAAAATATAAAATGAAAGCAAGTAGAACACTGTATTAAAACAAACAAACAAACAAACAAACCAACACTTCTGCAGTAGACAGTGTTGCTTCTTTTTAGTGCACTAATTGGTTTCTTCATTCTAAGTGCATATACACACACCCACATATACCAAAAACTAATACACACACTCCATGCACAGCTACAGACATGCCAGGAAAGAATACGCACACACGCACACACACACACACACACACACACTCATATATTTTAGTGCCATAAATTATTTTTGTAAAAAGCATTTAAAATATGAGACAGGTCAGGCATGGTGGCACGTGCCTGTAAGTGACAGCTTATGGAGTCATGGCTGGAACTGGGGATCATGGTTTGAGTCCCGCTTGGGGCAACGTAGTGAGACCTAGTTCCAAAAGAATAGCTGGGCGTGGTGGTGCGTGCCTGTAATCCCAGCTACCTGGGAAGCTGAGGCTTGGGATTTGCTTGAGTCTGTGGTACCCTGGGCAACGTGAGCCTGCGGTTTCATGGGCAAAAATAGCGAGACCCAGTCATAAAATAAATAAAATAAAATAAAATAAAACATGAGACAGAGCCAGGTAGCAGGACTGGGCTTTTCATAAGAGGGCTGTGGTGTGCAGGGCACAGTGGCCTTACCTCAGGTGCGACCCGTGTGCTCCAGCAGGGAGCTCTCGATCATGAAACTGCTCTGATTGGCCCTCTCCTGACGCCTCTATTTCAAAACGAGCAGGTGAAGAGCGAACTGTTAGGGCGGAAAATAGAACTGAATACGACTGAAGGGGCAGGTCGATTTTGGGCGGCCTAGTGCAAACTGCATTTCTCTGTCATCTCATGGGGATGAGGATTGTCTTGTTCATCTCAGGAGGCCCTTGAACGATGAGGCCTGGTCTGATACTGGGCCTACCCGCCCAGACTGGCGCTCAGGGTGGCGGCCCGCTCTGCAAGAGCCTCGCTTCCCCCGGGCGGTCTCGGGGTGGGCGCGGCAGTAATGAGGTGGCCAGCCGGCCGAACAGCTGCCTGTCACATAGTAAACAGCACCGGCTGCAGATCAAGGTCGAGCTGGAACACATGGCCGGCTGCAGGGACAGAGCAGAGCTGCTGAAAATTGAAGCCTTCCTCCTCACGCCTGAGCCTATCAAATCACAGGGCAGGAGCTGTCGTGGAGCTAGAATGCCTAGTTTCTATTTCATTTGCTTTTGATTTTACTCATCATAACCAAAATATGGGGGGGGGGGTTGAAATGGCAAAACAAAACAAAACAAAAAACCCCAAAAAAATCCTTCAGGAGCGTGAGTGCAAAAATCTCCCCTGAAATCTCGGTTGTGCTAACAGGCCTTGGGAGACTCCAGCCTGGGACTCTGCCTACAGTTGACAGGAACGCTCTGGAGCCATCTCCCAGGAAGCCTCCGGCCACCTCACAGGGCTTCCTAACGGGGGGCGAGATGAAGGACACGATGTGTTTACTGGCTTTTGGAGACGACATTCAGCAAAACAGACTCAGTGGCTGCAGAAATGAAAAGCCACGTCGTTCCCTGCAGCACCAGTGGGGCCCGAGTGGCCTATTTCCAGGCCTCAGACACTGACTACTTTCAAGGACTCGCGAGCTTCTCACCATGAACGCTCGCTCGGGGCTGTTCCAACGACTTAGCAACGCGATTCTAACCATTAGTCGTGATTTATGGACGGCCCTTTCCGTGCCAAGCTCTCTGCCAGGCACTTTGGAGAGTTACTAAAGCAGAAGACATCTTAAAATCTCAGACTCTTGGGAGAGTTTACGGTTTAATGAGAGAACCAGAGAAAACACAAACAAATAGGAACCTGTAAATACAAGAGACGAAACAAAAGTCAACGCCACCCCACCCCGTGCACTCTGTGCTTTTGTGATAGGTGTGTCACTCCTGTGGGCACTCTAGACACATGTGCTTTTGGGTGTGGGGGAAATAAAGGTCCTCTCAAGGCACCCCACCCTCCCCGCCCCAGCCCCCTCAAGTCCTAAGGGCAGTCGCATACTTCCACAGCTCCTAATCCCTGAAGGAGGCAGTATGCCTTTCATTGAGAGGAAGCAATGTTCTCAAGTCCGCAAGGAAGCTCTGAGTTTATCTCAGAGGTCAGTCCTCCCAGTTCTCACCACAAAAGGGGACACGCTCTGCTGTGGAATTAAGTGGCCTCAAGAGCATGGTGGGAATTCTGATGCCAGACTCCGATTTCCTGGCTGCCCTGAGCAGTGGCGATTCAAGACGTACCTATGCACTAGCTACCTGCTCAGCTCTCTTCTACATGGTGGGGGTTGAAGAATGAAGAACTAGGAGGTCTTTCTTTCAACAAGCTCATCGTGCGGGGGCGTGGAGGGTTAAGTTTAGGTGGAAAGCGGGTCAACACAACATTGCAAAACTGCTAGAATGCTTTTGATTTTTTTTTCTTCTGGATTTCATAGTGGGGCTGTTTTCTAACCATCCCAATCTGGGCAGGCTCGTCGTCTGTTCTAGCAGCTGAAGATTATCAGCGATCTTGGAGTCATCTTCACCGGAGTTCTAATAGTGAACAGGGGAAAACAGCCAGCCACTAGAGTCTCTCTGAATTGCCCCTTAATTCCCTCCCAAGGGTGACAGCACTCTTTGGGGCCCAGGAGTGCCTACTCATGCATGTGAACACCCATTGGGGAGATGCAATAAACTCCAGCAACTGGTTACACAGGATAATGGAGGACAAAACCTGGACTAACTCACCCTATAGCATCTTTATTCTCTGTCTCCACTCACCCCCACATCTTTGTTCTGCTAAGGAGGACCACACTGACACAAACCACAGTGCTCACATTTTTGAGGATCTGCTCTGGGAAAACCCATTCTTTGCGAACAATTGTTACCTCAAGTCCTGGCTGAAAACTAGTGCATTGAGACGTCGGTAACTGCTGGAAACTTTCAAGTGAACCTCCTTCATTGCATTAGCCCCCCAGCAGCCCTGCCATCCTTCTTTTTTTTTTTGAGAATAGGTCTCGCTATTTTTGCCCATGGAACCGCAGGCCCACATTGCCCGGGGTACCATGGACTCAAGCCATCCCCAGCCTCAGCTTCCCAGGTAGCTGGGATTACAGGTGCGCACCACCTGTAATCAGCTATTTTTTTGGGACTAGGTCTCACTATGTGGCCCTGGCGGGGCTCGAACTGCAATCCCTGGCCCCGGCCGCGGCTTCCTAGGCTGCCGCTTACAGACCCTGCCATCCTTCTTAAACAATGCAATTTCCGTTTCCTCTCTGGACTCAAGCAGGGTGAGGAACATGCACAGGTGAATGTCCATAGATGAATATTCACTTTCTGAACACCAGTCCATTGCCTCCTACTGAGCAAAGCAAACTTTCACAATTTTCACATGGAATTGGTCAAGTTCTGTACCATGTAACCTTGCCTTCCCAACAATATAGACAGATCTGGAGTCTAATTATGAGTTACCTTAAATGAGGAACTCATTCATTCATTCATTCTCAATAATAAATATAGACAGATCTGGAGTCTAATTATGAGTTACCTTAAATGAGGAACTCATTCATTCATTCATTCATTCATTCATTCATTCATTCATTCATTCATTCATTCATTCATTCATTCTCGACAATAAATATAGACAGATCTGGAACCTAATTGTGAGTCTGCATGAATGAGGAACTCATTCATTTATTCATTCAAAAATGCTAATTGAGAATTTACAATGAACCCTGCAGTATGGCAGCTATTGTAAATATAGCTGAATAAGGTAGATCTGAACTAAAACTTCATTAGGCCTTGAATGCAAAGCTTATCAAGATAGCAAGCAGAAAACAGTGATTAAAAACTGGGAGGTACACAATGGGTATAATCACACAGAAAGGCAGAAGCTCAGGCAGGAGCTCATGTGGCAGTGCAAGGAGGAGCTAGGAGAGACACAGAGTAAAGTCAGCACTCTAGAATTTGGTCTGGTACTAATAAGATGCAAGGTGTCGGGTTGTAAAAATTGCGTTTGTCATTTAGATCCAAACTCCTTTCATTTCTGAAAGCTGGCCTAATTAGCTGTTTTATGTCTTTACAGTCTAGGATCCTGATTTCTTCTTTCCTGGTATATTATAATTAGTTATTTTACAGAAAGATGCCATTAACTAAGGAAACTTTGAGTGAATTCTTTCTCATTTTAAAGTTGAAGAGCAGAGAGAAGTAAACTTGGAGTTAAATTCTCACTTTGATCAGAAAAGTTACCTGGAGCCCAGAGAAGCAGTGATTTGTGCAGAAACCTAGAAATAAGGGAATCACTTGGAAAGCCAGTATCCTAAGTGGGCCTTCTATAGAGCTTTTAAACAGATTAAGCTCATTAGATTCTGTATATTTCACTAAACTTGCATTGAACCTATCCATGTTTATCTGGTGTATCTGTTTCATTCTCTAAGATTCCTAGCTCTTCTGTTATTTTGCTTTATACTCTCCAACATGTCTTAAGCCATTAGCATCAGCACCACCTGGGAAACTGTTAAAATGTAAGTTATGGGGTCCCTTCCAAATGTACCAAGTTGGAGCTCAGTAATTTGTTTGCCTAAGTTCTCCCAGGGACTCTGATGGCATGTCAGGATTTGAGAATTATCAATTTCAGCTACAAAATGTTTGAGTCTACTTGCTGCAAATATTGTTTCTACAGATTCCCATGGGAAAAATTTATTGTTTTAATTGAAAAAAAATAAAAGCAGAGATAAACTTAATCTCTGTTTTATCCTTATTGGGCTTATTTTTGTTATCACTGTTGACCATGATATGTCTTTGTATCTGAGTGTACTTTAACTATAGGGGCAGCAATTTCAGCCTGTGCTGGTAATGTTTAACAACCAGTTCACCAGGAAAAGGAAGGAGAGATGCCACTGATAGACTTTGCTAATTTCTGTGATATAAATAATCCCAGCATGGTGATTCAAGGTACTAAGAGGGCATCATGGAAAACGGAGCTGGTAAGAGATGTAGAGTCAGGACGAGATGGGGAGAATGGACTCTTGCAAGTCAATTCTCCAGGTTTAAGCATAAAGCCCAGGACACAGCTGTGCTGACATGTTTGCTGAATGAATTCTGAGAAGGTAAACTAAGGCTAGAGGACTAAAATTTTATCTTTTGTGCAAGGAAGAATTCTGTGTGATTGAAGACTTTCATCACTTCTACTATTCTTCCTTGATTTTAATGACTTTCACAAAAGTAACAACAGAAAGGAAACAAATTAAACATGTATTTATTTAAGATATGTTTTTATTTTATTTTATTTTTTTATTTAAATTAATTTTTTTTAATTTATATATAAATTTCACAACTTTGTAATCTCAAGGGTTTGCCCCCCCTCCCTCCCCTAAGATATGTTTTTAAAATAGCTCTCCTTATAATAAACTGGAACAATTCAGGCTATTTAAATACCGGCCATTTTCAACATTGCACTTTTTGTCAGTAAAACACTTTGCAAATCAATTTTATTGTTCCTCTCTGCAACCTCAAGAGGTAATAGGCCCGAGTTTCCTATTTTTACAGATGAAGGAAATAAGGAACAAGATCTTCAAGCTGTCACTTAGTAGGTTAATCAAAAAATTAGGATTAGAAATTGAGGGTAGGCATTTCTCAGATGTAGGTTATTGGGTTATATTTTCTAACATGTGAATAATTTAAAATAAATCTTTAACCGGATTTGGTGGGCATCCATGTTCCTAAATCCATGCATCCCTCACATCATGGGATAGGGATGAGTTCCAGACTCAGGGATGGCCAGTGGACCGGTTGATCTTGACCCAAACAGAGCAGGACATCAGAGACCTAGCTCTGGAACTTGGAATAACAAAGGACGAGAAAGTTAGTGTGGGAACTGAGAGTTAAAAGTTACGAGAGACATGCTGGAGGGGCCAGAGGTGGGTTGTGGATCAAGTGAGTTAGGAGGCAGCAGCAATTACCAGTCGGGAGAAGGCCTGACTTAGACAACAGTACAGTGATCTGATAAGGCAGCGACTAGTTAGAGAAAAGAGCATAAGATTGAAGGAAAGAATTCATGGAAGCAGAGATGGTAGCAACCGCAGGAGGAAAGGGAGAGGGGAACCTGAGGCTGCTCTGAGAGGGGCGGCTCTCCAGCTTTGGGCCCATAGACCAGAGTCCTGCTGCCCAGAGCTGGGACTCTGTGGAACAGGATCTCTGTCTCTGTGACTTAGCTCAAATGGGGCTGGGAGTTTTCATGTAACCCAAAGGCTTTTCATGTAACCTGGAGGCTGTGGTGAGGGCGGGGGGGGGGGGGAGCAGGGACTCCCCTTCATGACACAGCAGAGTCCAGCTCTCTCCTTCATTGCCCTCAACACACAGCTTTCACGCTCACATATGCCATCGCATGGCCTCCAGTGATGACCTCTATCATGTCTGAGCAGTGGCAAGTTAAACTTTTTAAGCCCTTACTATGTGTTTTATGGCTAATGTAATACCACATAGTCAAAGCTGTGATACTGATGAAGGAGATGGAACACAAGACAGTTTTAAACAGCATAGTAATCCTCCATCACAGCCCCGTGGACTCCCTTCCCTCACTCTGGTAACCTTTTTAAAAATATATATATATTTTTAGTGAATAAGCTTTGTTTATATTTGCCTTTTGGGTGTTCCTCCCCATTCCCCCCTCCCCCATCCCACACCCCAGGTCTCTCCATCTCTTCTTTCACTTCCAGTTATTGTTCAATTTTTAGTCCCTTGGGTTTTACCTCTCCTTTCCTGGAGCAATGTCCTTTTGGCCAGTGTGGACGTGGTTTCCTGGGACACAGTAGCCTGTGCTTAGCTTTCCAAGTGTCTGTTTGCTGCTGGCCACCAGTTCACACATGATTGTGTCCTTTCAGTGCCTCCTCCTTTTGGTCAGCGGCTCCGACCCAGCTTCTTGCAATACTTTGCTCCTTCTTTGTTTTGTAGCTCTGGTTGTTGGCACTGGGAGCGTTTCTTCCAGCCGATATTTGTGCACAGTTTCTTGATCGGGATAGGCAGTGGTGGATGGTTGGTCGGGTTCGTCATGGGGCCACTGCCCATCTCTGTTGCTTTCCTCACCCCATAAAGTGGGAGGGTGCTTTGATTGCACTAAAGGCATCTCTGAACCAGAAATTCTGTTCCCATCTGTGTAGACCTCAGTGGTTGTATTTCTGAGGTAGTTTGTCTCTATAGTCTTACAGCCCTGTGTCCCATGTTCGTTGTTCGATATACTTCTTTGTTTTTCACCTCCATTTTCATGTGTATCTGCCATGGTAACCTCAATTCTATAGCCACAATGCAAGGATACTTTTTGGCTTGGCCTTTTCTGTTCCTTTGCTTTGTTTCTTTATTTTTATCCCTTCCGTCTCTCCTCTCCTTCTTTCTCTCTTTCCCCCATTCACCCCTCTCTCCAGTTGAAGTAGCTGATATGACCTTTTTTTTCATGACTGAAGTGAGATTGAGCTAAAGTGCTGAATTCACTCATCAATGTTAATAATATTGGTAGAGGACAGTAACATTTTGAAAGCTTGGTTTGCAGGGTGGACTTAAAGTACTTGTCTTTGGGAAGAAGCTCCTGACATCAAGTTTTTAGAGAAGAGAATGGGTTTTGTGGTGTCCCAGAGGGAAGCAGGCTTGTGAACCTCTCTGCCCTCTGTCCAAGAGGACAATGACCTCTGTTCTGTGGGTACATTAGCTGACATCTGCTCTTAAACCACGAGGGACTCACCTTCTGTGAGTCTGCTCTCAAAATAATGCCTTTTCACATTTGTCAAATAATAACATAAGCACAAAAAGTTCCAACACTTTCATTGAAGAATAAGTGAAGCAAGAACAAGATTCATTCTTTAGTGTTTCAGAGCAATCAAACCATAGTCATCGTGTGTATGTTCCTGCGAGATATTTTGATGGGCTAATTCCATACTATTCTCTACGGTCAGCTGCAAACAATATCCATCTTCGCCCATTTAGTCCATTTCTTAGACCCTCTATTTTTATATATGTCCTCTTGGAACAACTCTTCAAATAGTCGGCTTATTTTGTTTTTCCTGTGTGTGTCATTTGGATGACATCCTAAATTTTAATCTTTTTTTTCTGTTTTACTCAGTAAATAGCTGAAGAATCAGCACTGCACTTTTTGGAGGAATCTGTAGAGTAATAGATGTGCTCATTGCACCTGTGTCTTTCCTTGTCATATAAGGCAGGCATTTGAACTGTGTTCTGGAAAGTATATCTTATAAAGATGTCATTGGAAGTGACAACAGATATCATCAAGTCATCTTGACAATGACTTTTGTATGTTTTAGAGAAAATGGATTTGCCCATGTGCCTGCTGTTGCTTTTTGACTGTGTCTTCTCTTCTCCCACAATTGCCTTACAGGACTCACACCCACACACAGATGAAATGGCACTTTGTCCTAGTAATAATTGTGTTTTGTGGGGTCACTTCCAATCTTTCCCTTAACACCAGCCCTTACTGTTTGTTCAGGCTGATTTTCA
>PVHY01010374.1:0-52194 GCA_004024945.1 Uropsilus gracilis
TTTTTTTTGAGACTAGGTCTCGCTATTTTTGCCCGTGGAACCCCAGGCTCTCGTTGCCCAGGGTACCACAGACTCAAGCAATCCCCAGCCTCAGCTTCCCAGGTAGCTGGGATTACAGGTGCGCACCACCACACCCAGCTATTTTTTTGGAACTAGGTCTCGCTACAGGCCCCAGGCAGGACTCGAACCACAATCCCTAGCCCCGGCCACTTCATAGGCTGAAGCTTACAGGCACAAGCCACTGTGCCCGGCCCAGAGTAAGCTTTTTAAAATATCACTACTAGCCAGGCATAGTGGCGCATGCCTGTAAGCACCATCCTATGGAGCGCAGCTGGGACTGGGTATCGCAGTTCAAGTCCCACCTGGGGCAACATAGCAAGACCTAGTTCCAAAAAAATAGCTGGGCGTGGTGTGAGCGCCTGTAATCCAGCTACCTGGGAAACTGAGGCTGGGGATTGCTTGAGTGTGGTACCCCAGACGTGAACCTGTGGTTCCACGGACAAAAATAGTAAGACCTAATCTCAAAAATAAATAAATAAATAAATAAAAATTAAAAAAAATATATCACTACTGCTAAAGTGGCTTCTGATGTTAACTAGAACAAAAGTCAGTTTTATAATTGTCTGCAAAGTCCTATACAACCCAGTCCTAATAGCTGGGCGTGGTGGCATGCACCTGTAATCCCAGCTACCTGGAAAGCTGAGGCTGGGGATGGCTTGAGTTGCCGTGGTACCCCGGGCAACGAGAGCCTGCGGTTCCACAGGCAAAAATGGCGAGACCTAGTCTCAAAAAAAAAAAAAAACAACAGTCCTGTATAAAGTAATCTATTATTTTCCTTTTCTCACTCTGCTTCAGCCACACTGACTTTTCCTGTTGTTTCTAAACTATACTTGGTGTGTCTCTCCTACTCCCTGGGTCTTTTACCACTGCTCTGCACTTTGTACGGATCGTTGCAGTTGCATCTTCCTATCACTGAGATCCTTTGTTCTAATGTTACCCTGTGCAGTGGTCTCCCCTGACCTTTTTAATTAAAAAATGCACCCCTCCCACAATCCTATCTCTCCTGTTTTGTCGTTTCTCCTTAACACATATCTCCAGGTGCCATGTTGTTCTACTTAAAAAAAAAAAATTGTCCTCCTTCCCTAAAATAAGATCTGTGAAAGGAGAACTTTAATGCTACATTCCTGGTTTCTAGAATGGGATCTTGCACTTAGTAGGTATTCAATATATAGTTGTTGAATAAAGCCCATTATCTCCATTCCTACCGCTTCTATCTTAATCAAAGTTTGTCTGAATGGTCACCTTGCCTCCACTCTTGCTCTCTTTCAAAGCATTCTCCATCTAGCAGGCAGGGAAATGATCCCAAAATGAAAGCTTGATGCCTTAAGCTATATACTCTAGACAGATTGAACAGCCTCTGAAATCAAAGCCCCATTTTCTTTTGTCTAATTCATCCTTAGGCATCCTTCAGTTTTTGATTTAAATGTCACTTCCTTCAGGAAGCCTTACTGAACCTCTCCAGAGTGGCTTGGGGCACCTTTTGAATGTCCATCCTAGTCTAGCAGAATCTTTAATAAATTGTTCATTGAGCAGTTACTATGTCATGTAGATTATCTCACACAGTCCTTGTGAGTCCTTCCATTTGCAGATGAAGAAACTGGAGCCCAGGTTGGTTAACCTGTCTTAAATAGTCATGCAGAAGATAGTGGAGGAGCTGGAGTGGGATGAATGGCAGCATACTGCCTTCTTTTCGGTTTCATCCTTGTCTTGTCTCCTCTTTATTTTCACTGCACTGTGAACTCCTTCAGATCGGGCCTGTGTCCAGACTCAAGAGTGTATAGCCTAACACGTTTGCTGAAAGAACAGTAAATGAACACATTTTCTAGTTCTTGCTGTTCCCAGCATTATTGTGGAGGCTCAACAATGCCCAGTCAGCCTTGCTCTGTCTCTTAAAGGTTGTTACCCAGAAGTCCCATTCTCCATCTCTTCAGAGCTTTCAGGGTGCTGAGGTGAGGTGTGGGGGTAGTGGTGGGTGAAACTAGAAAAACAATGGAACAGAGTCTCTTCCCTCAGGTACCTGGGCTAGTCAGGCCATCACTATCATTTCAGTCCCTTCCAAGTCTCCTTGCCCCTCATGTTACCCAGAAAGCTGTGCTCACATAAGCTGATCTTGCTCCTCCTCCCATCCTGCCCCGAGCTGTTTCCCAAAGACTTCCTGGCACTGAGGAGGAGTGAAGGGCACTGGGTCAGTCCCATCATGCCCCACTGTGGCTGCTGGGGTCTGGAGATTGCTGTCCCTCCCAGACACATCCTGACCTGCCCCAGCAGCCTTGGGACACATCCCTCCCTTTTCCTGCCCAGTTAATCACTTCTCATCCCCGCCTCCCCACCTCCTCCCCCTTGGCAGCCTGCAGCTCCCTCATGGCCTGGCAGGCTGGGTTGAGTCACTTCAAGTTTGCATTCTCCTTCTGGTCAGGCCAGTCTGGCAAATCTCTTGGGCTCCCCAGTCCCATGGAACCTATGGGCCCCCTTACCCAAGGCTCCAGACTCCCCTCCTCCCCTGCCCCATGGGGCAGAGCAAACACTGGAGGAATGTACCAGTCTTTTGAAGTAGACATTCAAGATGGTATAACAGATTTCTTTCCTCCCTAAATCCAGGGATGGGGGTCTCTGCTCCAGGCCTAGGAGCCCTTCTCTTTTTCAGAAAAAGCCCTGGATTATTCCTGTCTCCCTGAACCATCTAAACACAAGATCTCCCTATTCTGGTCTCTCTGTGGCAAATCTTTACCCTGACCCTGGTTTCTGACTAGGCTAGTTGGAGAAGTGGTCCAACCCAGCCAAGGAAAAAAAGGTGGCCTGGGTTACCCTGAGGCTGTCACACTTGGCTGGGACCCTCCCAGCTCCCTTGATGACTGCCAGAGGGACTGAGGGTCCCAGACAGGACCTGCCTGGCTGCTCTAGGAGGGCAGTTTAGCGGGAGGTCACAGGTAAGGAAGAGTGCTAGTCCCCTCCCAGAGGCCTCTTAGGCAGGAGAAGTTAGAAGTCGTCCCCCCACCCACTCTCCTCTCATGTTTACTCTGCTCCCAGCCCTGGAAGAATACTCTGAGTGCTACAGCTCTATTCTAAGACCAGGAGAAAAAGCCCTGCTATTCCCCAGGACAACCAAGCCTAGAAGGAAGTATAAGGACCCAGAGTAACTGCCCCCCTCCCTGCCAGTCCAGAAACCTTGTCAGGGTGCAGACCCCCTCTAGTCTGCCTCCTGTGATCCCAGGGTATTGTCTTCTACTGACAGTGTTTTGTTTGCCACACTAGGCCTTGGAGAGACAGGAGTTGACAATCTTGGGAAGGAGATGATAGTAAGTGTGGGCTGTCCCTCCATCCTGCCCCAGGCCTGGGTTAGGCGGCTGAATTTATTAGATGATGAGAGGAGTGGCTGTCTCATGGTCTTAGTAGTAAGGGAGGTAAGGAAGGTCCATCTTCCAAAGGGAGAAAGGGGGTTTTGCTGAGAGGAGGAAGGAAACGGCAAAGGGTCTTTACCCACCCACTCACCTCCCTGCACCATTCCTGGTGGGAGCTGTTCCGAGTCCCACTCACCTTGACCCTAGAGAGATCAAGCCCAGGAGAGCAGTCTGTGCCCAGAGTGAATAAAGGATCATCAGCTGTGTGATCCTGTTTCTTGGCTGCCTCCACCCTCTCCCCCCAACACCCAACAGTAACTTCTGGGGCCTGTTTCCATTCAGGCTTCTTTCTGGGGCCCAGTGCAACCTACTCCTCCTCGCCACCCCTCTCGCCAGGCTTTCCATTCCCTATGCAGCAGTGGGAAAGGAGCACGAGACCCAGGCACTTCTGCAAATATATTTAATGCACTTAGATTACACAGAGGAAGAGGAGGCAAGAAGGAAACATCTAAGTGAGTCACCCAAAAATTCTTACAAAAGTCCCAGACTGGCTGCAGCCCCCAGGAACCGAGTCGCCATTGACATTAGAAACTAATATAAAATTTTACAAAAGTCTGCTCACTGCAGCATTCAGGTACTTGTACAAAAGGAGGAGTTGCTACAGGGCTCCTGACTTGTAACAGGCACAGAGGACCTGGAAGCCAGAGAGGAAAGACAACCAGATAAAAAAATAATCAAAGGAATTCTGCTTTGGTCTGCCCCACAGGGGCACTGACCTTCAGGTTTTTTCCCTGTTCCCTACTCAATCTCAAAACCCAGTCCCAAGACCCTGTTTAATCTTTAAAATACTCTAGCCCTTTTCAAGTTCCCCTAAGGCTTCCCAGTTCCTGCCCTGAAGCCACACCTTTGGAAGAAGAGGGTGGGAAGAGGCACCAGCTCTGGGTCTGGAGACCTTACCTGAGCCTCTACACCCTTGTGGAATGGCAGTGGGTCTGCAGTCCTCTTGGGGCCTCTCCGGGGCCTGAGGAGTCACAGGAGTCTGCCTCTGTAGGAGGCAAACAGCATGGGGGAACCCTTCTCACTGGAAGCTCCAGTGTCGGCACCAGAGACCTGTAAGGAGGGGTAGGACTGGGCAGGCCAAAAGGAAGCCTTGGGAGAGGCAGAATTAGGGAGGGAGACTTTTTAACCTCCCTAACTCATCATGAGGTCAGGGCTCCCAAAGAGCTGCAGGGCAGAAAGGGGCATGTTTAGTGAGTACCCACCATAAGCCAGGTGATGCGCCCACATGGTACATGGTCAGCCTCACTCTCACCCATCAGCTCAGAGGAGAGCCCCGTCCCTGAGAAACCTCTGGGAAGGAACCACCACCCATGGAAAAGGAAATCTAGTCAGAGTCTGGTACGCCCTGCCATTCCCCTGAAGGCCAGTGCACTGTGGGGAAAGATGGAAGCCTTCACAGGCTCATCGTCTCAGAGCTCACCTGCTTTCCTGCTACCTTTCATACTGCTGATATAACTTAGCTCAGAAACTCCCCTTGTTCCCAGGCAAACCTGGAGGGAGGAGGCAGGTCCTGGAGGCAGGTCAGGGTGGTAAGGAAAGGAGGCAAGCTGATGGTGTTTCTCTGGCCATGAAATGTAAGAAGAGCTTCAAAGGCAGGAATGCTGTGGTAGATAAAGGCCAGGAGATGTCTGTAAAAGTCTTCAGCACGGAAGGCACAGCTATCGCCCTCATCAGGTCCAGAAGAGCTTCCATCTTGGTCAGTGGTGCCTGGGGGGCCAGTCTCTGCCGATAGTCCAGGCTGATCGATAGTCCAGGCTGATCGATAGTCCAGGCTGGTCGGCCTTGAGGCTCTGAATCTGATGGTTACCTGGGTAGCCCTGAGGGTGTTATGTAGAGAAGGTACCCATGGCAGTCCTACTCCTGTTCCCTGCCGAGTCTTGCCACTGCCCTTATTGTCCCTGGAGGCAGTTCTTGACTGGGTCTTTCCTCAGAAGGGTCCTGCACTCTATGGCACCCATGGTGGTGCCTGCATAAATGACAGGGGCAGACAGGCAGTGATGACTTTGCTTTGGAAAGGCCAGAAGGGTGATGTTGAAACAGCAGTTCCTAGAATTAGACGCTAAGGGGGGACAGGAGGGGCTTACCGATTCCAGGTCAGAAATGGAAAATGAAATCAGACATAAGTAGGTTTTTGCCAGAAAGACCAGGAAATCTAACCTGTTGGAGGCGAGAGACCAAGGAAGGAAGGAGACAGGCCAAGGAATGGGAATGAGATGAGAAATGAATGGCTGCAAGAGGATGGTAGAGTGCAGTGATTACAAAGTCAAAGTGAAAGATGAGTTGAGAGGTTGATTTTTCCATTTTTAATAAGCCAGGGTTCTGCAGCCTAGAGGCCAGGAGGCCTGGGGGGTGGGGGAGAGAGAGAGGAGAGAAAGGGAGAGGGAGGGGAGAGAGCGAGAGAGCGAGAGCGAGAGCGAGAGAGAGAGAGAGAGAGAGAGAGAGAGAGAGAGAGAGAGAGCGCGCGCGAGAGAGAGATCAAAGAGTTGAAGATACAGGACCTGACTGGCAGGTAGGGATGGTGTGATGTTCTGGGCCTCATCCTCTCCCAGACAAGCCTGGTTGGGTTGAAAAGGTCTGGAAGAGGAGTCTGGAGAACTCTGACAGTTCTTGAATTGTGCGGGGACCTAATCCACTGAGGAGCCAGCAGCACCTCTCCTGGCTCCAGCTCAACTGCGTTGGGGAGTATCTCTGCTCTCCCCTGCCCCAGGCTCCACCAGGCCCAGCAGGGAAGAAAAGCCTCTCTGTGAAGAAAAGCCCTCCAAGGTCCAGGGCTGGCAGGCAAACACTGGCACCTTCTCTAGCGGGGACTCAGGGGGAGACACAGTCCCAGGTCCCACTCTAAGAGAATGAAAAAGTATCTGAGAATAAAGTTCTGTTTAAAAAACATTATATACACGACTTCTGGACATCTCTGAAGAGCAATAAAATACCATCCGGTTTCTACAAAATAAAATAGGGAGGAAAAAAACCAAACACCAGCAGAGGAATTGTTCTGCCGCGGCCAGAGGAGCTTCACTACCAAAGGCTTCCCAGTTGAGTTGGGCAGTGCACACAAGTGACAGCCGGCCTTCCGCCAGGCCGCATGACAGGGAGCAGGTGAGAACGAGGCCTGTCTCCACCCAGGGCACATTAGAGGCCCAGAGTCAGTCTCAAACAGGGCCTGTGGTGGCAGCAGGAGGGGGCGGAAGGCCTGCATTTCCCCACTCGTGGCCCAGTGGCAGGAGAGGCCCCTGAGCTGCAGGTGAGGCGGGGCCGGGGGCCTGTGCAGGGTGTTCCACTGGCTGTAGGTGTGGTGGCTGTGCGGTCATCCTCACACTTGTCCTTTACTTGTGGGATCTCTCTGACACAGCTGTTAGGATGAAGTCACCGGGAGCAGCGGGGCTCTCCGTGGCCCCTGAGGGCCCAGCTCAGGCTAGTGCAGAGGGCTGTCGAATACCACGTCGGGTAGGATGGAGACCTTCAGCTTCTTCTCGGGCCAGCTGTATTCTTTGGGAAGTTTGAACTGTGGAGGGAGCAAGCACAGAGTCAGAGTGCAGGAAGTTAGCAGAGTCCTTCGTCCAGACTGCCTTGAGAGGCCGAGACTCTCATCAGGCCTGATCCCCAGGTGCAGAAGGCAAGACAGGCATGGTTGCCTGGCATCAATCTCCAATGCTAGAGCCTGGTGGGTGACCAGGGTCAAGCTGCTGGAGTTCAGTGACCCCTCCTTTCCCCTTGCCCTGCCAATAATTAACTGGGGTTGGAGGAGGCATGTTTTCTAACTCTTTCTTGACTGTGCTGACCTCCCCCCTCCAGCTCACTTCCTTGGTTCTGCCTCCAGCCACAAGCATGTCAGGAATCTGCTCCCTGAGGCCCTGGGGCTGGAGGGTTGGGGGCAGGGGAAGGTGTAGATGCTATAGGGAAGTGGCTTGAGGTCTGGATCACTGTGGTCTTGTCCCTGCCATGGCTTTTCTCGAGAGAGAAAGACGCTGGAACTTGCCCTCTGCAGCCTTTACCAGAGCCCAAAAGGAATGAGGCCTTCGTGGGAGCAAAGGAGCAGGACAAATGTGATTTCTTAGGACTGATGCAGCCTCAGGAAGAGCAACGACCCCCTTGTTGACCCCCGTCTGCTCCCCAGAGTTGCCAGCCTGAGAGGTCTCAGTGGTACCAGGAGAGCCCAAGGTCTTCCCGCCCCATCCTGGGAATCATTGATTCGCTGAGTTTTGTTTCTCAGGTTCTGGGGTGGGGGGGTGGGGCAGAGGGAAGAGGCTAGCAGAGGACTTCCTTTGTCCTCTAGGACTGCATGTGTGGTCTAGCATCCGTGGCAGACACACTGTGCACGCTCATCGACTGGACGGTGATGGAAGCTTGGAAGCAGGTCTGCCTTTTCTGACTCCTACTGTGCTGGGGTCAGGCTGCAAAGGAGGCTTCGAAGAGCAGGGCACCCAGCCTGCCCAGAGCAGGGCTTGGAAGTGGGCAGCTCTGACACTTCCTAGCAGGCGCCTTTCCCTCCCTCCAAAGGGGAACTGTCCAAGGCAGGACAAAGTGAAGTGGGGCAGGGTGCGGGGATAGCCTCTGGAGAGGAAGAAAAACACACGCACACACACACGCACGCACGCACATACGCACGCACGCACACACACACTCCACCCCCACAACCCGTCATTTTTAGTGACCTACTTTCCTAAGCTTCCCCTGGCTCCTGTCCCTTTTGCCTGGACTGGCCCCCTTCATCCCCTCAGTGTCCAAGCTCAAAGCAGCAACCTGGCCCAGTGCCACCCCTGTGCGACATGGCCTCTCCGGAAGCTCTTCTGGGCAGCTGGCTCGGACCTGACTGAATGGGAGCTGGGCATCAGGGACCAGTGACTTGTGGGGGTTGATTGGCTGGCACAGACTGGGTGCTTGATGACTTTTGAATGTATAAATGAGTTAATTTATCAAGCCACATCCCAGCAGACAGAGAAGACACTATCTTACCCTCTAAGGGATGACATCAGGGTCCAAGGAGTTCCTGTCCACCTGGAGACCTGGCCAGGTCAGGCCCAGCCTATCCATGCTGGAGGCCTTCCTGTCCTGGCTGGTAAAGCTGTGGGAGCCCTGGCAGCTGGAAACTTCTGTCTGGCCCCTCTCTAGCTTGAAAGCCTGCTCCAGGGAGGTGAAGATACTTTCCCCCAAATACTCTTCCAGGAAGAAAGAGCAAGGGAAGAGTTTGTCTTTGCCACAGCCAGGGGTGGGTCCAGAAGAGTTCCCTAGAGGCTGGGCTAGCTTGCTAATGTTCCACTAACCTATTGGGTATTGAGGCCAGGAAGGCTCAGTTTCTGCTGGGGTGCTATTTAGGAGGAGGCAGAGGGAGGGGAAGGGACTTTCCAGGATGAGGTAAGTCCCCTCAAATAAGGGTAGCAAATGAGGATGCCAAGAACAAGGAAGAAAAACAAAAGGGATTATGGGTTCTATTCTTGCACCCCAGAGGAGTACCCGGGGAAGGCAAAGGCCTCCTCAGCCTGCCAACTTGCTGAACTCTGAGCTAGGACTGGAAGAGGCAGAGCAGAAGGGGTGAGCTTATAGCTGGAGGAGGGGAGAAGGAGGGTGGCTCCTGGGTGGCCTGAGGCGAGAGCAAGAGTCCCTTACTGCCCACCACAACTCCCCAGTGGAATGTTCTCTGGCAGCAGGCATGGGCTTTCTGTTCAGAACCTGCCAGGGAACAGCAGGGGCTGGGTAGAGCTCATATTAGCCTGAAGGCTCTGCTACTTCTTCAATGAGGTTCTGAGAAGCTGGCAATTCAGATCATCTGCCGGTGTCCTTACAAGGGTTAGGAGGGCTGGTGGCTCAGGGAGACAGAGAGAAATAAAGCTGTTTAACATCTCCTGGGCTGCCTTTTCTGCTTATCTCCACATTTCCGAGTCTGTCTGTCTGTCTGCTTCTCAAGACTAGAACCCACTGTTAGAGAGAATTTAAACTGGCTTACTTCTTCTGGAGAAGTCAAATCTTCTAAGTCCTCCAACATTTTCTCTACAAACTCTTCGGTCAACAGAATCTAGGAAGAAGTAGGAAACAGACTTTTATTTATTTTTTAAATACACAGTCTTTTTGACAACTGCCAAGCTACAGAACTGTCTTTGGCCATGGAAACATGAGCTCTCTGTGATCTGCTCTGGGGAAAATGGAAAGTGCCAAAGGCCTATGCCCATGGGCCATCCCAACCCCATCTCTCCTCCTTCCCTCTCCCCCTCCCCTACCTGCAATATCAAAAGGACTAGGAGATAAGGGGTCAGGGGATGACAGGAAAGCAAGGTGGGGAGCTCTGGAAGGATGGTAATGCTGGTCCTAGAAAGGACATAGAAATGGGTGGAGAAAACCCCTATTTTGACAGTTCAGGTCACCTGCCTGTTGCAGTGCTTAGAAGGGAAATGGAGAAGCTGAGAAGAGCCCTTGCCAACATTTCCCTTGTCCAACTAGGCTCACATGTCCCCCCACTCTACCCCCACTTAGTAGGACAAAAGGAATTTGTTTGGATTTGGACTTGTCTGGAATTTGGAAATGCCCCAAAAGGTATATCCAAGACTGTGTGAGTTGGAGGATTTGGAGATTAATACCAAAAAAAAAAAAAATAAATCTTATTTTACAGATGGGAAATGTACTCTCAACTCCCACTTCCATGCACTATCAAGTTTTTAAGGAACTTCCTTTGAGAAACCTCTTCTCCAGGTCACATGTTGGTTGTCCCACTTTACTGCTCCAGGCCAATGCCCTGGCACTGCACTCTCTGAAGTTTAGGATAGCACAGACCCACCACTGGCTGGCACAGCCACCCTTGAAAAAAGCTTTTGCAGTCAAAGGGAATGTCCAGAACACTAGGCCTTCTTCATCTTGCTGGGAGCTTTTTGTTTGTTTGTTGGTTGGTTGGTTGGTTGGTTGGTTGGTTGGTTTCAATCAGTCCCTGTGCTCAGGTGGGGCCCATAGAGCCAGATCAAAGCTCACCCCAGGTCTGCAACACACTAGGCCCAGCCTGAGGATGTCTTTCCTCTTTGCAGTCTGACCCCTCTCTTTACCCTTCACTGGCCTACAGCCCCCCAGTCTCTGCAGCAGACCCTCTATACTCCCTAGGCTTGGGTGCTACCTCCCCCTGCTTTGCCTCTTCGCAGACTTTGAACACTCTGAATAGGGCACAGAGGAGGAAAGACCATGGGGTAAAGCCAGAGGTGAGAGGTCCCTCTGAGGAAACCCCCCCTCCCAATAAGAAGGATGGTATCAAGAACTTGAGAAATACCCATCAGGGTTCCCCTGGGAGCGGTCCATTCCGAGAACAGAAGTTACCATATTTGGAATGCAGTCTGCTTGAGCGATAAAGTAAAAGGAAAATGGCCAAGACAGTTCTCACAGTATGGAGGACAAAAGGGAAGAATGAGGAAATTAGCCCCAAATAGTAGACGAACCGTATCAGGCCCCAAGCTAACTGCTCACAGAGCTTAAGCCCTCACAGATGACAAAACCGAGGTGCAGGTAGTCATATAAGTTGCCTGCTGACATGTGACCTCCAAGTGGCTGGCACAAGCCCCAATCCCATGCACATATGCACTCTAAAGTTAGTGCCTGAGAACAGCTTCAAAAGCAGGACTCAGCTCCAGGACATCTACTCATTTACTCATCTTGTACTCATCAATTCCATAGCGTGCCCTGGTGCCTCTGCTAGCGTAGTAGTGGGTGGAGTGCCAGGGATACAGGCATGAGGGCAGTCTAGTCCTCATCAAGACAAGCACCCTCCCTGGGAAGCCAAAGGATGTCTCCTTCCTAGGCTGCAAGCCTGCAAGTCAGAAGCAAAAAAGCTGTGATCAACTGGTCCACATCTTACCAGTTTCTGGTGTTGAGAGCTCAGGCCTCAAGTGAAAACAGAGACAAGGCTTAGACAGGTTAAGTGGGTCCAGGGAAATGCCCACCAGAGATATACTCCCCCTGCTACGGCCCCAGGCTTCTGCCAAGTTCCTGGAAAAGGGACTTGTTCCTACTCACTGATTCCAGTGACCCTGTGCAATCAGAGCCGATCCTCCCACAGCCTGAGACCTGGCTCTTCCTTCTCTTATCCCAGAGTATCTACCCCCAACCCCAAAGTCCAGAGTTTCTCTACCAGTTATCGCCAGTCTGCCTGAGTAGTACAAAAGTCACATTCATATTTTTGGCATTTCCGGGACTTGTTGCCATCACTGCAAATGCTAGCACAAACACAAGCATACCTAAAACCCAATTACAGTACAATGGTGCCAGGCTGGGCTGAATTCTAACCCACAAATAATTTGCAGGGAGGCACTCTCAGCCAGAGAAGTAAATAGGTATGGGGCTACAGTGAGTGCTGGGGATGAGAAAGGGAGTGGAGGGAAGCAGGGCAAGGGGGGGGTTCACAGGGACTGGGGTCACACAATAAGACTCCAGAGTCATTTTCAAACAAAAGGAAAGGTAACCCTGGTTCTAAGGCAGTTCCTCTGACAAAAGTCTGGAGTTGGTAGTGGGGAGAAGATGGGTTATAGCGGCTTTTGGTAGAGCAACTACGCAGAGTACCATCTGTGGACTCATTTTGGGATTCTGCACTCAGCTGGGGGAGGGGTCAGCAAGATCAAAATGGAGACAAGCACTCGTTGCTCCTCAATTTTCACTTTTGGTGATCTTCTGTGTCCTGCTAAAAAGTCACATTATTGAAAAAAAAATAATCGGGGAAAATTATACATGAGATCTGCATGATATTAAGGGTGACATTCCTTGCAAAGAAACACGACAGACTGTCATAGCTCCAGGCACCTAATTTAATTTCCTCTGGGAGTTAAACCTTAGAAGCTTGGATTGAACAAACAGGCCCTGTTCTTTGTATATTTCAGACCTGGAGCTGAGAATGTTAACAGATCTTATCAACAGGACACTGAAGATAGACAGCTACGATGGAGCAGCTCCTGGGCGCTCTCACGAGTAACAGACTAGCCGTTGTGATGCAACTGTGGGAAAGGCCTGTGTAACTCTGGGGCTTGGGGCTCTTGAAGCTCACTGGGTCCCCATGGGAGTGCCAGGCTCTGCCAAAAACAGTAACAGGAATGGTTATGAGAATGGCAGTAGTAATGCTAACACCACCAATAACAAGCACATGGCAGCCTTCTCCATGTGTCAGGCAGTGGGCTAGGCGCTGAGCTGTATCAGGTCATGAATACTGACAGTGTCTTGCAAAGGAGGTACTATCACATCTATTTTGCACTTGAGCAGGTGTCAAGTCTCCCAGTCTTTAGAAGAGTGCTCTGATTTGATGGGGGTAGAGGATGCTCTTTTCCTATCTAGGCAAGGTGTCCTGATTCTAGAAGCCTGTATCCTCAGAGCCTGTATCCTCAGTGAGGTGTTAGGAGAGTTGACTTTGGCTTCTACCAAATGGTCTGCAAAACCAGCAATCCCCACCCCAACCAAGCAGGCATGCCCCAGTCACCTGTTCTGCTCAAGAGGGTTGAAGCCCCATGTGTTGCAGACATGTGGCACCCAAAAACCATGCTGGGTAATTGGAAGGGATGGCAAACCAAGCCAAAGATGGTTTCCAAGCAGGAAGAGAAAGGCATGTTTTCAGGACAGCTTGGTGAATGCATCTTCTAAGAGGACAGTTACTCAGACCCAGAAAACAACAGAAATGCTAACAGCAACTAGGACAACACGTCTTAAGACTGCACTCAGCCAGAGACACTTGTGTCTGTGCAGACCCTGGAGGGAGGAGACTCTCCAGAGCAAGGGGAGACCACCCCCATCCCCCACTCCGAGCAGCAAACTCCCATAAGCTTTTGAAAATATGAAATGAGAGGCCCCACCCAGTCTATCCAAATCAGAATGTCCTGAGCATTTCAAAAATGTACCCCAGGAGATCCTTATAGAGGGAGAGCTGGGAAATACTCAGACTCCCAGGAGAAGAGAGTTTGGGCACAGGCTTATGCAGGGTGAGCTGGTAGATAAAGCACTGCCATCTCGAGTTGGTTGAACCGAGGCGAGCAGCTCCCTGCCCCCCACTCCAAAACTTCGCCTTCAATCAGGGAGGAAGGGGACTTGGAATTTAGGCCAGCTGCTTACTACAATGTGCTCATTACCAGCCAGGACAGCCTGGCTGGTTGGTGATGAGGAAGGATTGTCAACAACCCCTCAACCCCAGATCCCAGCAAATTCTAGAAAGGAACCCGTAAAGGGGTCTTTCATCAGCGTCTGCCCAGGGTATGCTCCAGGCAGGAGCGCAGCTGCTGCTGCTCTGATTCAAACTTCTGTGGTCAGTGATATTCTGAGTGTGCAAACAGAGGCTGACAATGCCCACTGCTTCCCCGTGGACGACAATGCCCACTTTGTCCGGGGCCTTGTTTGCTCTTCATGTTGACATGCTGTTCTTGCTTCCCAACAGGTCTGGCTTCCTTTCCCCTCTTCTTCCCTTCTCTCTGGTAAGGAAATACTGTTGACAGGGGAGGGTCTGCCAAGGAGCTGCTCTGTCACCCATGATGGCAGTGGAGGAGTCAAGGACAAGGAAGCAGTCCAGTCTTAACTCCCACTCAGAGCCCCCAACAAACCAGAAAAAAAGCCAGGAAACAGTCTGGAGCACCCCACCCAACCGGCCGGCCAGTAAAGCAGGTACAGCTGGAGGGGCTGAGGCAGTGAGGCCCCACTCATTTCCTGTGTTCAGTGGGTGGTGAGAAGCTGGCTGGGGTGGCCAGAAGCCGGTTCAGACCCCTCTAGCTCTGGCTCTGGCTGTCAGTGAGGGCAGAGCAGGCCATCCCAATCCTTCCTGCAAGGAAGGGGAAGGTGCTGTCCTCCCCAGGCATCCTGCTGGAGCTGAAACCCTGCCTGCCGGCCACACCCAGATCATGAGGTCTCCAGACAACCCCAGCAGAGGTCTCCGGGGCAAACAGGCTGTGGCTGGGTTTCTCGGTGGGAGGAGGAAGAGCAGAAGCACTAAAGGAGAGCTGTTCAGAGCCGGGCTAGGACTGCTAGGTGTCTCCACACAACTTCCAAGAGGGTAGGTGGAGACAAGAGAGGGAGGGACTTGTAGGGAGGAGTCACAGTGGGGAGTCAGCTGCAATTCCCCAAACCTGGCCAGGAGCAGCTGCTGGGTATCTTCTCCAGAGCCTGGGGCCTCCCTCCAGTGCTGGTAGGGAATGGGGGCACCACCTGGGTGAGCTGTCAGACACCGCACAGCTGAGAAAGCATTACAGGGCTTAAAAAAATATTCTCATATTTGGTGATATGACCCCTGTATGACCTCTGGGGCCAACTTCTCCCCCTCTGGATCAATCCAGGCTGGGGACAGTTGAAGGACTCAGCTCCTCAGCTCCAGGCTGGCTCCTGCTCTGAGCCCAGAGCTGACCGACTCAAGGGAGAGAGGCTTGTTAAAGGCACGGGTGAGGAATGCAGGAGAAAGGTGTGCCAGAGAGGGTGCTAGCAGGCTCCCACAGGGAAGACCCTCTTGCAGAGCTCTGGAGTTGGCTGATAGGTTTTACCACCTCAAATAGGATGAGAACAGCAAATGGTAGGGCAGGTAGAGTCAAAATGTCAACATCCAGAAACTGAGAAGCCTGCAGAATTGAGTCCCTTCAGCTCCTCCAGGAAGCAGGCAATGTCAACTACACTGCCTCTGGGGGTTGCTGAAGGACCTTGACTTTCCTGGGTCTAAAGAGATGAGATGCTCCTTGAGTCAGGGAGCATGGAGGAGAGATGCTGGCCCAAAAGCAGGTAGGTGGGTGTGGAGACCTGTCTGGGACCATTCTGAAAGCTCCAGATCCCCTAACCTTCTGCCTTTTCCCTTTAGTCTCTCCTTTGTCACTCTTCCCCCATGTGGGGTATCTCTGCCATGCCTTTTCCCAAAAGATAACAGGCCTGGGCTGATAGCCAGGACAAGGTGCCAAGGCAGGGAGTGAGGGCCTCCAAGGCTGTGGAAGGCTGATGCAAGAAAATCATCCCAGCCCCTCCCAACTCAGCTGGGACCAACAGGGAGTATTCACACAGGAGCTAAGAGAACAGAAGTCTGGGTGTCCTAGATCTGCTACATTCAGGTCCTTCCTGTCCTTCTGACTCCATCAGGCCCAGGTACAGAGATCAAGGAGGCACTCCTGGTCTGGAAGCATGAACAAGAGATGCCTGCAGAGGGTCTCTCTGCGTTGGAGCCTTTCTTGGCCCAGCAGAGTGGGCCCTCAGAGGTGACTATGAGCCTAAACTCTGGGCCTCCAAGAGATCCAACAGACTCCCAGGGAGACAGCTGGTCCCAGAAGGAGACCTGGAAACCCACAAGTAATTACAGGGCCAGGTTCCCACAAGCTAGGGAGCTGCCTGCAGCCACAGTGGCAAGACCCTGAAGGGGAAGGTGGACTAGCAGTCATATGCAGAAAATGCTGACTGCTCTGGGGGCAGGGAGGAGGGCTGGTGTGGGTGTTGGCTCCACAGATGAAGACTGGCTAGGAGCAGGGCTCCTTGGAAAGAAAACAGCTGGAAACAGCTCAGAGAGTAAGGGGATGTACTAGGGGAGTAGGATCCTAGTCAGGCTTTACTGAAGCTCCCCGCGACCTGGCCCCTATGGTGGGCTACACTAATGAGCCCATAACATGGGTCTTTGATTAAGCAGATCCCAGCATAGCAACTTTATTGAAACATGCCGAGGCCAGCAGCTGGTTCCCACCGCTCCTGTTTCCCAGGGCAACAGTGCCTGGGAGGGGGCCATGTGCTGAGAGTCAGCGGGTGCGAGTGCTCAGGCTCACTGAGGGGCTGCCAGGGAGGCAAGGGGAGTGAAGCGGAACGTCGCTAGCAGCCAGGGGACAAAAGGGGCTTGGGAATTGGGGCTGGGTCCAGAACTTTGGGGGGATTGAGAGGCAACATGGCATCTGCTCAGTCCTGTGGGGGCCAAGGTTCCCAGGCCGCTGAGAACTGGAGTTGCTGATGGCTGTCCTCCGGGCGGGAAGATGCTTCAAGCACAGGTTCTGAGCTCAGCATGTGAAATGTAAGTGGGTGGAATTTCTTCTTCAGTCTGGGGAGACCCAGTCCCTACTTTCCCAAGAAAATGAGCTCAACCCTTCAGTATATACACAGACCATCTCTGCATAAATGCTGCCCCTTCAGTACAAGTCACTTACAGGGAATGGTGGTTTGGGAGTTATCAGGACAGTGGGGGGCCTGGTGTCTCCTGCACAGTCCCCACAGCCTCCCTCCTCCTCCCCAGCTCTGCCCAGGTGGCTCCACCTGGAGGCATGCCTGGGACAGGCCTGGGGTGGGGGAAGGCCCTTTCTACTCCTGCTGGTCTATTTTCAAGTGTTACACTTCAGAGCTTTTGCTACAGTAACTACCAACACCACACAGACAGAAATCTAATGTTACCAAGTGGGACTTTTAAAATGTATTTATAACTTTATGGTTCAAAGTAATTTTGTTATGAAACAATATAATAACAACAGTGGAAAAAGGCAGGATAATTTATGGAACACAATATCCCTAAAGCACCAGCTTCCATTTCTACCTCTGCTTAGTCTGAGGAGTGTGTGGGTTGGTGTCCTTTGTTTGCTGCTTGTTTTAATTACGGGTTAGTATTTTTGTGGGGAGAAGTCATGGGGATCATCGGGGGAGCTGGCCTTGAGGAGGAGAAACTGGACTGCAAGTGTAGAGGTACAGGTACAAGCATGCATGTGTGCACACACACAGCACAAAGCATGACCATGTTAGTAAAATATATACTTCACAGACCCCCTCCCACTGGATTGAACCCACAAAAATCAGCATAATTCTCTTCACCTCTTCTTTTTTTTTGAGACTAGGTCTCGCAATGTTGCCCCAGGTGAGTCTCAAACCCACGGACTCAAGCAATTCCTAGTCTCAGCCTCCCTTCCTAGGCTGGGATTAAAGGTGTGCACCACCATGCCCAGTTTCCCCTCTTCTTTAATCCCCTATACCTCCTCCACCCCTTATACCACAAACAGGGCAATGTCACCTTTTGGATTAGCTGAGCGTGGTGGCGTGTGCCTGTAATCCCAGCTACCTGGCAGGCTGAGGCTGGGGATTGCTTGAGTCTGTGGTACCCCAGGCAACATGAGCCTGCGGTTCCACAGGCAAAAATAGCAAGACCTAGTCTCAAAATAGAGGAGGGGGGGAGGGAGGGGGAGAGAGAGAGAGAGGAGAGAGAGAGGAGAGAGAGAGGGGAGAGAGAGGAGAGAGAGAGAGAGCTGGGTCAGGGTGGGGCTATAGAAGGTGGTTCTCTGGGTCCACCACCCCATTTGACAGTGGAAGTTAAGCTGAGCTCCAGCCAGAAGAGCAAGAAGGGACAAAATGTTCTGGACAAGCCACAGGTTTCTATGCAGAGAAACTGTTTCCATCAAAAAGAACAGGAGAGCCTTTTGATGAGGAGAGGAGAGGAACTCTGTCTGCTGGGTCTATCCCAGTCCCAGGGTCAGGGTCAGGGCCAGGGCCAATTTCTAGGAATTCTGGTGGAATTTCCATATAGCCAGTGGAGAGTGGCTTCCTCACTTCCTCCCCTCCTGTGTCACCCTCCATTTCCTTTCCTTTGGTTTACCCAAAGTGCAGAAAGACTTCCGTCCCTCAAACCTGAATTTCCCCAGCAAACAGAACTACAATGGCCAAAGCCTGGGGGAGCTGTCTCTTATGTTCAAGAGATGGGGGAGAGGCCAGGAGTGCTCCTGGAGGCTGGAGGGGTAGGCGGCAGCGTCCATATTCCTGGCAGCGTCTTGTAACCAGCCCTTCAGGAAGGGGAACCTCCAAGAGCTGCCAGGGGAGGAGGAGGAAGGAGTGGAAAAGTCCACAGAAAGAAGGTGGGAGAAGAGAAAAAGCCTTCTCACTTGTAACCATGGTCCATGAGCTGCATAAGGGTGCTCCTCAGTGGCAAAGGCACCTTCCACTCCGGTGGAGACGAAGGTGATGGCCATGTCACCTGTGATACTTTTATATGTAAAGTGCCGTCCATGCAGGAGCCTGCCCCTAGGGGTGAGAACAGGAGATGGTAAGCAGCATGTTTGCCAAAGCTCTGGGGTGGTGGCAGCTATCATCCCCAGGACACGATGCTGGTAAAATGGCCTCCTGATTGCCCAATAACAGACTACAGTTCAGCACATTCACTTCAACACCTTCCAAGAGAAACCTCTCTCAAGTTCTTTTTTTTTTTTTTGAGACTAGGTCTCGCTATTTGCCCTTGGAACTGCAGGTTCATATTGCCTGGGGTACCACGGACTCAAGCAATCCCCAGCCTCAGCTTCCCAGGTAGCTGGGATTACAGGCATGCGCCACCACACCCAGCTATTTTTTGGGACTAGGTCTCACTGTGTTGCCCCGAGCGGGACTTGAACCACAATCCCTAGCCCCAGCCGCTTCATAGGCTGAAGCTGACACGCACAAGCCACCGTGCCCGGCTCCTCTCTCAAGTTCTTTACTGTCATCCTTCCAAAATGTTCAAAGGATCTGCAAGGACAGTGCAGTCTGCTTCCCACAAGTCTCGTGAGCAAACTAAGATCAGAGAAGGCAATGAGCAAACCCAAGGTGATACCCAGGGCTAAGAGAGGAGTCACGACCTTCTCCATTTATAGGGGTAAAGCAGTATCTGAACAAATTTCCTGAGCCCTAGGGATGGTGGCAGTACCTTTATAGCACGAACCTTGTGTCCAGGGCTGAATCTTAAACCTGCTCTTGGGCCTTCCCATACGATTAACTGGTTAGCCCCAAGGCCACAAGCACATCTTAAAACATTAAAAGGAAAAGCTGAAGCCAAGTGGAGTCACTCTGAGGGCACCACCAGAAATTACACTTAATCCTGAGTCTTGAAATACACCTGGGGAAAGGGCAAAGGGGCAGTCAGGGGGGCAGAGATACGGTCAGCAAGGAAGTAAAATCTACTCTTTGCTTTCTCGGGTGCCTAGGATTAACCCTTCACCAGTACAAAAGCCCGGAACCCGGGCCAGAGAAGGAGTGAGGGTCTGGGCTCTAGGCGGTGGCCCCTTCTAGTCCCTACTCACACTAAACAGATGCCAATCTGCCCTACTGCTGAGGGTGCCTAGTCGATGCCGGTTAGCATTTAAGATCTTTTCCCAGCCTCTGGGAAGACGGGTTTAGTCATGTAACTCTTCATTCTGTCACTGTTCTCTGAGTTTGAGTTCTTCTTACAGATTCCCTTGTTCTAAAAGCAAGCATGGACCCCTAGAGGGTGGGGGAGGAAGTCAGATACAACCAGTATCACCCAGGACGGCATCCATCCCCAGGAGAGCGGAATTCTGGTCACAGGCTAGGTTTCTGGCACAGTGGACAGCAGCAGAAGGGACGCAGCTGGGCTTCTGGGTCCCTCAAGGAATCTGCTGGGCTGGCCACTGGCTTTGGAAACCTGCATGTTTTGAGAGGGAAAAGTCGCAAGCGGGAGAAAATAGGGCAGATGACTGAAAACGGGCACGCGCCTGACCCACCAGAGCCCCTCTCTGCCACTGCTAACTCTGGACCTGCAGGGTGGCAGGGTGTCTCCCGAGTCTCTCGAGGTCACTGAGCTTTCCGAGGCAAGCAGGGCTGAGGGCCACTTTTCTGGATAAAGGTGAGTTCTGCAGCATGATGGGGGATCGAGGCTAGCTCAATGTGCCTGGGTTCCTACAGAGGCCCATAACGGAGCTACCCGAGTAGTTCCTGCCTTCTGGGCCCCAGACTCTGCCGAGGTTTGAGGGAGATGACCAGCCCTGGCCTGGTGGCTCCTCCAGGTCAAGGTGGGTGCTGTGGGGGCTCACCTGAGGCAGAGAGGAATGAGGGCTCCTGACTCCTGGTTGAATTTCAGATGTACACTCTCAAGTTGCCGTGTACGGATCAGCTCATGGGGAATGATGGCCGTGGAGCTGTCACTTTCCAGGCTGTCTTTGCGGCTCCTGCCAAGCAAGCATAAGAATGTGTTCAGCACAAGGTGAAAAACTGCAGGAAAGAGCAAGATGGGAGTCTCTCGGGCTGGGTTCCTAAGCAATGACAGCAATGGTGACTGATGGTAATGATCAAAGCCACTATCGTTCACTACATGCTTGCCAAGTGCCTGCAGCCACGCCAAGCACTTCTCCCTGACTGGACTACTCCTCACAGCACCCTCATGAGGCAGGTACCATTATATCCCTATATAGACAAGGGATCAGCAAGATTAAAACTTGCCCAGATTCCTTAGTCAGAAACTTGAATTTGATCTCAGGTAGGTCTGGTTCTGAAGTCTGTATCTTTGGCCAACACACTATATGAAAGTTTACGCCACAGTGGCTTGCTTTTCTTTACAAAAGCAGCAGCAGCTTTTGGGAACGCTATTCCCTGTTCCTGTAGCCCGGACCCTAGTCCTAGTCTCCAGGGGTAAGGTGTTAGAGTAGTAGGAGAGGTGGCTCCAAGAGCTTCCTACCAGCTGATTCTGAAAAGCCTCTGACATCAGAGTAACTCAGAGCGCACACACTCCCACTAATGACCAGGAGCTGCAGCGACATACACTTCACTAAACAGGAAACGACAGTCTTCGTTGAAGAGGTGGAAACCAGGCGTGTAAAAGTCATACCACTGGGCCTGCTGGGCACCAGCACGAAGCCCCAGTCTGCTGGGCTGCAAGGCCCCAGGAGCCCTACACCAGATTCCTCTAGACTGTGCCCTCAGAGGGAGCTGTCACTATTGCCTCACACTCCCTCCTGCCTTGCCTCCCACCAACAGCTTGTCCTACAGCTGGACCACTGGTACCTTTTGCAAGCTAAGTTTTGCTCTTTCAAATTCAGCTGCCCCAACTGACAACGGCTCAAATAAGCCTCAGCCAAAAATAAGGGTTACCTACTGATCCCATTCAAAAGGCCAGATCTGGGTTTGGGCTGTGAATCTCAGAACAATTCCCCATATGGCCATCAAAATACTGGGTGAGAAGTTCTCGTTATTTATCATTTAGGTGGCAGTGGTCGCTGTCTAGGCCTAATAACCAGATTGCCAATGAAGTGGAGTCTCTTACACACTAGGGGGCTGAGTGCTGAGGCCTATGGTCAATGGGGTGGAGAACCTCCCCAGGAGAGGGAGTAAGGATAGTGGGCAAAGGATGGAGGGTAACATAGGACAGTGGTTTATGAAAGTACCATCCCACCAGTCTGGTGGATCTACCCCCGGATTTTACTGCTTCTTTTACAAAGAAGTCCCTAGCTTTGGATTCCTAAGGCCATTTCTGAAACCACCCTGTGCCCCAGCGTCTCCTGTGAAAAACCTTTTCACAAGACCTCTTCACAAGCCTTTTTAGCTGAGGGAGACAAATACCATGGCAGAGAGGTAGTAGAATTTCATGACTGGAAGGAAACTCTGAGATTGTTAAATGTACCTCTTTCCTTTACAAAAGCCCAAGATGCCTGACCAACTGTCCTCCCTTCATGCTCTGGAGGGCAACGCCAACCACCACCTCACAGTGGGTCCAGAGCAGCACCCAGGCAAGACAGCAGTCCTTTGTGGTGAGCCCATTCCCCTGCCCCAGGGGAAGAAGTCCACTGAGTCACTTGCTGAGTGCCCACAGCAAGGCCCCAGCAGACTCCACGGTTAGATGAGGAAACCGAGACTCCACACAGCCAAGGTGACAAGCCTAAGGTCACAGAGTGAGCTGGAGTGGAAGAACCAGGGTGTGATGCTTTGTCATCTGTCAGCGACCCACAGGATCCACACAGAGTTACAGCACTGTGTTCCAGAAAGGGGCCTTAGACCTGGCCTGCCCAGAAGGGGCCTCAAAGCTCCCAAGGCCTGCTGGAGGAGACCTGCCTCTCTGGCACAGGCAAAAATGCTGATGAATAGCAACAAGGAGTGGGGGCAGGGAGCTGGGAGAGAAGAATCAACAGCACATCGGGCTAGAGACTTCTCAAGCTGGAGGGAAAATAAATTGTTGAAAGTCAGCTAAAGTCACCTTGGTAACTGCTACAACACACTCACCCAGAACGAGGACATCAAACCCAACTGCAAACAGCTTTAAAAGAAATGGAAAAGAACTTAATCATCTGAAGAATTAATGTGACAAGTGCCCACATTTACACCTCCCACCAACCTTCAATCATTTGAAAATGTACTTTAATCTTTTAAAAGCAAAAAAAAATTGCAAAATGCTAGATCTGCAATCCTGGAGCCTGGGTATTTCCGGCATGCTGCTTCAATGGAAACGGCTGCTCCACACACTCGCAGGAGCCCAGATTTTTGCTGATTTGTTTTTTCTGGACATCGATGCAGAAGCATGAATTATTGGTGTGGGCTGGGTGAAGTATTAAATCTGTAGCCGACACAGGTTTGCAATGTTTTGCATGGTTGTCAGCTTAATCTTAGTCATAAAAAAATAAGTACTGTGCTCGCCAGCGTGGCCTAATTTCTCAGCTGGGCTGTTTTCTCCCCTGAGTTCCCAGTGGACAGGAAGATGGCGCTTCAGGGGGTGAAAGGGAGAAGAGCTCCCAGGAAGGCACAGGACACACCTGCTGGGGACCGCTGGGAACACAGGGCCAAGGGGTGAAGGATGAGCTGTTATTCCAGGGGAGAAGAATGGCTTACAGCATAGTTTCTGGGTTCAGGTTCTATACAACCTTGGGCAAATGACTCAGCCTCGAGGCTTCCCATATCCCATTGATGGGAATAAACAATACCCTTTCATTCAAAGGATTAAATGAGATGACCCATGTAAAACATCCAACAATACCTGGGATACAGTAGGTTATCAGAAAGTACCTACAGTGTATTAAGAGTATGTTAGCTGGAGTTGCATTCCCAAATCCAGATATCATAACTGTATTGCACAAAACCAGCAACAAGTGATAGAAAGGATCCTGGAGAAGCGCGCCACATATTTTCCCTATAACAAGTTCCTAACATGTTTGGCCTGACTATCTGCCTCAGCTACTCCTGGAGATTCAAGCAGCCTCATCTGCTGCTGTCCAGGAGTGCAAGTCCACATCCAGGAAAAAGGACATAGTTCTAGAAAAAGAAAAGAACAGCGGGCCAAACATAGACCAACCAACAGCTTGCAGTGAGTTGGAGTGACCAGAGGGGGGAAGGGGGAAAGGGGTGGGATGAGGTGGGGAATAAGGGGTACAATACAACCATGGAAACATGACCAATATTGTACAATAATTACCAAAAAAAAGTATGTTAGCTGTCTGTCTCTAGAAGTCTCTCTGCATTTCCCATAAGACTGATGGTAGCTTAATAGACACTGATTTACCATTATCCTGAGCCCTGAATCTGACTCCATTGGGCCAGTGTGTCAGTCCCCACATCTGAGTAAATGTCCTTGCTCTGAGCTTGGGTTAGGAGTGCTTCTGAGATGTGGCCTGAAACTGCTCCTAACTTTCTGAGCAGGAACTGCAGGTTCTGGTCAACTGCTGGGGCTCTGGGAAGGTCTAGTTATAGGGCAAAGCAAAACCCTGAGGCTGATGTTCTGCTGGGGGAGGAGCTGGCAGGGTCCTCGTCTACTCCAGAGCACAATTGGCCTTCCTGCCATTCTTGTCTACCAGTCCTCAAGTCACCCAGAAGTATTTAAGTACATCCTGCCATGACAGGCTTTCAAATCCCTGAGGCTCCTCTCACAGCTTACCAACAATTTCCTTTTTCCAGTTTTTGTGATCCTACTACAGTCTTAGGATAAGGTTCTGAACTCTTCCACTTCCATCCAAGTCACTCTCCCCTGGGTTCACTCCAGCTTGTCAAAACCAGAGTGCTGTGTTCGGAAGCAAAGTGTCAGTGCAGAAATGTGGTGGAGCCAGTGCAGATCTCAGGGATTGCAGGCTTGCTTCTTTGTGATCCTTTATTTCCATTAAAATTGTCATCACATTGTCCATCCCTTGTAGCTTCATCATGCTCCCAACTCATACCACATACTCTTGTCAACGAGATCTCCCTTAGGCTTTTCCTGACAGGCTGCACTTAGACAGCCTTCCCCTGTCTTGTATGTACTATGGATTATTTGGAGCTAAGAGCAGGACTGCATTATCTGGCTAATGTTTCAAGAAGTCCGGAGATTTGGGAACCTGACTCTGGCATCCATCATATGGGCATTCCCTTCTGGTTTCACCTCACTGACAAAACTGATGAACTTGCCACTGATGTGCTCATGCCAGGCTTTGAGTGAACAGTGAATAGGACAGGGCCAGACAGGCTGACATTATTATTCTTTGGGTATGTTCAACCAATTGTAAGTCAATCCAACCATCCCATCATTAAGCCCATCACCCTCCTGGATGTTCTGTAAACATTTTGGTCTTGCCAACTATGATGTCAGAAGACATTTTCAAAATTCTCAAAATATGCTAAATTCCTCCTATGTAAGGTCTACAGCACTTCCTTTGGGAATCCATACTGACTCTCAGCTTACTGTTTTCCTTTAAGAGTGTTCACAACCTGACCCAGCAATCCCACTACTAGGAATCTACCAGAGGACATGAAAACATTAATTCAAAAGGACACATGTACACGCATGTTCATTGCAGCCCTGTTTACAGTTGCAAAGAATTGGAAACAAACCAAATGCCCCAAAACAGATGACTGGCTAAAAAAAATGTGGTACATATATACAATGGAATACTACGCATCCATCAAGGAGGACAAATACATGTCATTTGCAGCAACCTGGATGGAACTAGAAAGACTCATATTAGCAGAAATAAGTCAAAAAGAAAAAGAGAAGTACAGGATGGTCTCACTTACATGACGGATACAGGGAAAAACAAACAAACAAATAAGAAAAAATGAAAACAACCAATGGGACTGAACCATGGAGTGAGAGAGGAGGAGGGGGAAGAAAGTGGGGGAGGTGAAGAGCACAAAAGATCAGGATAGTTAACAAATGTTAGCAAAGTGGGAAAGCCCCGGGGTAAAAAAAAACCACAAACAAAAAAAAACCTGCACACATTTACCAGATATCGGAAGAGAACGACGGGCCAAACAACCAACAACTGAACATCAACTTAACCAACCAACAAATTGCAGAAAATGGGAGATGGAGTGACTGAAGGGGAGCATACAGAGGGGGGATATGGAGGGAGGAGGAGGGATCAATTAATGCACAATTGTGACAAATCAATCAAATGAATTTAAAAAAAAGATTTAAAAAAAAAAGTGTTCACAACCTACTTCCTGAATAATCTAGTCCAGAATTTTCCTAGAGTTGACACCAAGTTCACTAGTCTAGAGGGTGCAAGATGCTCTTTGCATCTTGAAACTTTTTAGCACTTTCAGTCTGCCAACAGCGCCCTCCTCTTCCTTCAAAGACTACTGACACTGGCTTCACAAGTCTCATTTGACAATTCACCTGGTATTCTGGGTCACAAGACATGTGGGCCAGGAGATCTGAAATCTGAAATCAAGGTTTCAATTCCCTTATCAATGCCTGAGTGACCCTTCCTAGTCTGATAACCATTCTTTTTGAAGTAGAAGGTCAGGAGAACTCAAAGACACTTTGCTTTCTCTCTGCCACTGATTAACATTACTGTTCAAACAATGGGTCCTGGGTTGTCATCATCTTGTTCCAAAAAGAAATATAAAAAAATTAAGTCCTGTTTGCTGATCACAGCACTTTTTTTTGCAAGACTTGATTGTTCTTGAGTTTCAGCTTTTCGTGAACCTGTATCTTAAAATCTATGCTGTTATAATGCACTTCTTCCAGCAGTAGTTCAAATTACTAAAAAAAATAAAAATAAAAAAAAAAAAATAAAAATCTGAGTTATGCAAAAGATCTCCTCTATACCTATACTGGCACCTGGAGGTATTACACCCCTTTATGTTTTTCAGGGGACTAGTCAATATTTGAGGCACCTTTTACTGATGGTAGACTATGCACCAGGTGCTAAGTTAAATTCTTTATATACTTTGCTTCCTTTCAACCCTATAAATATTTTTCCCTTTTTTTTTTTTTGTATTTTTTGGGTTTTTTGAGACTAGGTCTCACTATTTTTGCCCGTGGAACCACAGGCTCATGTTGCCCAGGGTACCACGGACTCAAGCAATCCCCAGCCTCAGCTTCTCAGGTAGCTTCTCAGGATTACAGGCACGCACCACCACGCCCAGCTATTTTTTTGCAGCTAGGGCTCACTACGTGCCCCAGGTGGGACTCAAACCGCAATCCCTAGCCCCGGTTGCTTCATAGGCTGAAGCTTACAGGCACAAGCCACTGTGCCCAGCGCATTTTTCCCATTTTACAGGCAAAGTCTAAAATTCAGACACTAGGCATGGTGGCACATGCCTGTAGGTGGTGGCCTAGGAAGCCACGGCCGGGGCCAGGGATCACGGTTCAAGTCCTGCCAGGGGCACGTAATGAGTCCTAGTCCCAAAGAAAAGCTGGGTGTGGTGGCACATGCTTGTAATCCCAGCTAACTGGGAAGCTGAGGCTGGGGATTGCTTGAGTCTGTGGTACCCCTGGCAACGTGAGCCTGTGGTTCCATGGGCAAAAATAGCGAGACCTAGTCTCAATAAATAAATAAATAAATAAATAAAATAAAATTCAGACACTAAATTAGCTAGCCAATGGTTATATAACCAGCAACTAGAGGCTGGAGACAAAACCCATGGACTCTCCTGACACCAGATAAAATATAATATATATAATACACCACATCTCAGATTAGGAATTCATAAAACAATGGCATTTTGAAGTCTCTGAGGACTAAAAAATTCAAAATTGACCTTTTGCATGTCTCATTTTACACTTTACCATCCTCCCACTTGAGCCCCAGAGCCCCAGGCAGCACCCCCTGGCACCTTCACTTAACATACAACAACCCCTGCAAAAAAGGTTGTGGGGAAGCCTCCTTCTGGGGACCACTAATCAGGTACTGATTTGACAGAGCCCAGGGTGCCCCTCCTGAATGCTGCTCTCCCCAAGCTGTTTCTTCCAAAATCTTTTAAAAAAATCCTGTCACTTCTATTTATTTTATTTTATTTTTTGAGACTAGGTCTCACTATGTTGCCAGGGGTTGTCTTGAACCCGCAGACTCAAGTATTCCTAGCCTCAGCCTCCCAGATAGCTGGGATTACAGGCATGCACCACCATGCCCGAGTTCCTGTCACTTTTAATTCATCAGCCCCTTGCTGGTCAGAATGAAATGCTCAGTCAAGTGCACCTCCTCATCTCCCCTACCTGAGGTACAAACATCTGGAGATCTGTGGGATGCTTACCTACCATTCATCTTTAGTTCTGTGCCTGATGAAGCCAAGGTTCCTCTGCATGATCAGGGCTTGCCTTGGTTCCAGTTTGGTGATTCTTACCTGGAATGTGTCACCCTTTCTTTTTACTGAGCAGGGCAAGCTGTAACAGCTCCTACTAAATCACTTCTGAATTTTTTTTTTTTTTTTTTTGGAGACTAGGTCTTGCTTTATTGCTCGGGGAACCGCAGGTTCACATGGCCTGGGATACCACGAACTTAAGTGATTCCCAGCCTCAGCCTCTCAGGTAGCTAGGATTACAGGCATGTACCACCACACCCAGCTATTTTTTGAGACTAAGTCTCCCTATGTTGCCCTGGGTGGGTCTCGAACCCCCAGGCAGGTCTTGAACTTGTGAACTCAAGCAATTCCTAGCCTCGGCCTTGCTCTGTAGGTTGCAATTAAAGGCACGTGCCACCATGCCCAGCCTTCACTATGCTTTTTTAAAGTTTAAAGAGTAAATTGTTCTAGAAGTTTCTCAGTACTCAGCAGTCTCCCCTCCTCAGAGACAATCACTTTCATCTCTGCTAGTTTTTTCCTTGAGTATTTTTCCTCAATATTTCTAATATACTTTATCTCTACTTCCCAGTAACCCCCTCTCAGGCTTTACCTATTCTCACTACAGAAAAGGAGTTTTTAAAACTCTTTCACCCCAACCTCCTACCTTCCATCACCCCAGGATAAAAGTCTGGTTCTGTATTATTTTTTAATATTAAATTATTTATATTTAAATTTCACATCTTTGTGATCTCTAGTGTTCACCCCCCGACTGTTTCCACTCTCTCCCACCCCACCCCCAGTTGTGTACTTTAATTTGGTTGTTAGCTTGTTTTGACTTGGTTCTGTATTATTTACATTATGATGACTACAACAATACTATTTATAGCCAACCCATAGAGTATGCTATGATTTATTTTCCTCTAAGGTATAATTTTCTGTTTTCCTTTCTGAGTTTTCTATGTGTATCACTAATTCAATGCTAAACTAACTTCCAGTAGTCTACAGATTCTCTCAAGACATTCAAATATATCAAACACAGATCAGTTTTTTTTTCTTAAAGTCATTTTTCCAGAGGATCTTTCCAACCTACTTCAGTTGCCTTTGCTCCTGCTGTACGGTTGTCATTATGAAACTGTTCTTCACCCTCACCCTGGTGATTCCCTGTGCCTCTTTCCATGCTGGGGTCCATTTTCTGTACCCCATATGTCTTCCTCATTCATTTTGATGGAGCATATCCAGTGTAGATTTCACTTTAGTTTTTAGTATGCTTCTCTCATCCAAATGGTTCCCTTTGACCTGCCACGGGTCCCCAGGCAAGCTAACTGACCAGCATTACTCTTCACTGGTGTGTAGATTTCCAAGGTCCTCTTTCCAGTTATCTTTACCTATGAGCAGGCAGTCATCTCTTCCACTTCTATTCCCTTTTACAGGCCTGCAGTCTGGTGAAGAGGCCCAGATCTGAAGTCAAACAACCTAACATTTCAATCTTGGTTCTTACCCTTTTTTCAGTTTGCTGATCCCAAGGTAAGTTACACAACCTACCTAAGCCTCTGTATCCTAGTTCGTAAAATGGGGACGACAGCAACTCACAATACAGGGGTTGGCACTTGGTGAAGCTCAATTAAAAACTGTGTCTAGCTGAGGATTTCTTTCTGTATTGCAAGCACTGAGGGGCAGTTTATGGGGTGGGTTAGAGGTACACCTTGGTTATTATGGATCTGAATCTTTCCATTTATTTGTTTGATATGCTGTCTATGTAACATATTTTGCATTACATATCCCACTGAATAAAGTGACTTTTTACATATCCTAAAATACCCTCTCGTTACAGCATTAAGGAAGATTCCTGATTTCTAGTACTTTGCAATTTAGAGTACATGCCTTGATCATTCTACCCACAGTTTATAGACGAACAGAACCTTCTCCATGTCCCACTCCACTCTGGTCTCTTCAGGTTGAAAGTTTTAATTTTTCATATGTATGTATGTATGTATGTATGTATGTATGTATGTGTGTGTATGTATGTATGAGGTCTTGCTTTGTTTCCTGGGGAACCGCAGGCTCATATTGCCTGGGATACCATGGACTCAAGCGATTCCCAGCCTCAGTCTCCCAGGTACCTAGGATTACAGGCATGCACCACCACACCCAGCTGTTTTTTGAGACTAGGTCTGGCTATGTTGCCCCGGGCAGGTCTCAAACCCCTGGGTGGGTCTTGAACCCACAGACTCAAGCGATTGCTAGCCTCGGCCTCGCTTCTGTAGGCTGCGATTAAAGGCACACACAGCGGCATGTGCCTGTAAGCAGCAGCCTAGGAAGCCGCGGTGGGGAAAGGGGATCACAGATCGCAGTTTGAGTCCTGCCCGGGGCAACATAGTGAGACCTAGTCCCAAAAAAGTAGCTGGGTGTGGTGGCATGCACCTGTAATCCCAGCTACCTGGGAAGCTGTGGCTGGGGACTGCTTGAGTCTGTAGTACCCCAGGCCACATGAGCCTGTGGTTTCACAGGCAAAAATAGCAAGACCTAGTCTCAAAAGATAGGGAGAAGAGAGAAAGAGAGAAAAGGGGGCGGGGAAGGAGGGAAAAAGAGAGAGAAAGAAAAAGAGAGGGGGGAAGAGAAAGGAGGGAGAAAGGGAGAAAGAGAGCAAGAGAGGGGGAGAGTGAGCTGGAGAGAGGGGCACAGGCCACCAAGCCTGGCTAATTTTTACATTTTAGCCTAAGGGTACTGCTCATAGTCTATCAATGGCAGCCTGCATGCAAAAGAGAGGAGCCTAACCACTAAGACTCCTTTCAGTCACAATTCCAGTCCTGTGACAGTGGTGATGTCTGCACTGGCCACATGACTTGGTGCCTTCTCCTTGGGGACGCCCAGGAACAGGAACCAGGGCATCAGGGTTGACAACTAATCAGAAGCAAAATGGGTTTGGCCTGCTGAGCCCAGTCCAACCTTTGGATTCTGCCTCAAGCTTGGGAGTTTATTCCTTTTGCTTTCAGATTATTGATGAAGGCTCTGAACTTTTCAGGGAAAGAACCACATGTAGGTCCTCTTTCAGGTCAGGATTGGGACAAGGGTGAGGTGGAAAGGGGCGGGGATGCGAGCATGAGGGCACAGACTCACCTCCACAGTTCTTACTAAGACAAGGCTGAAACCTCTTGACAAATCAATGGTACCACAAGACAGATCCTCTGATCGGGATTATCCCAGGAATAAAAGGCCACAAAGGGTGACTAGTAAATAGCAATAACCAAATAACAAAAGGCAATCATCACTGCACATGTTCTGAGGATGGAATATGATGATGGAAGAGTGGAACAGCATGTAACTGAAGATGACAGAGGCAAGCAAAGCCTGCACTCAAGGCAGGGGATTCCCTGACCGAACGCTAACTCCTCTGGGTACTAGGACCTTCATCCCTCTCTGTTCTGCCCTCTGATTTAGGTAGGAGATTAGGATCTGGCTTTCCTGAATGAACCCTCTCTAGATAAATTCCTTGATCTTCCTTTTTCTAGAAACAGGTCTCACTATGTTGCCCCTGGTAGTCTCGAACCTGGGAACTCAAGCAATCCCTGTCCTCTTGCCTCCCAGCGCTTGGATTATAGGCTCGCACCACCACGCCCAGCTCAATCTCCCATTTTCTGAGACACTGAGCCATTTCTTCTCTCCAGCACTCACCTGTAAGCTTTCCTTTCCCCTTCCCTGGAGAAGTGACCCACTGCTGAAGTGCTGGGTGACTCTATGGGCCACGGATAGGTGATAAAAATACACCTGATTGTTCAATTCAAGGAAGGGGCATACAGTTCAGGCTGGGAATTCAAAGTGCTGGCCGTGAACTCAGGTCGTAGAGTTAACAATGGCCATGGTTTCATCTCTTTGGGGAAGTAGAGCAGAGAATGAAGTTCAAACAGAAATGCACCCACGCTGGATTTGCGGTGGAGGCCCTTGTTCTGCCCTTTCAAAGGTGTATTTCTGAGACCGGCACTTCAAGGCAGGCTCTAAGCATGACGAACATGGATCACAGTGAGGTAGACAAAGGGGAAGTGGGGAGTTGAGGCCTGGGTCCTTCTTCCCATCAGCCCTGCAGAGTCTGTCTGGGGCCTCAAGAACAGGGCTGTTTCTTTCTGGGCTTTCTCTCCAGTGAAAACAACCGTACTTCCCCAGCGTGGGAGTGGTGAGGGAAGCCAACGTGACAGATGCAGGCTCCAGACTGGCTGCTGCCCGGACACCATAGTGCTTTCAGAGCAGGGTCACCAAAGATTGCCCTATGTGCCACAGCAGCCCAGCTGTCTTCCCAGATGGCAACTCACCTTCTTTCCCCCAATTCACTGGATGCAAACCAGATACTTTCTTTTTCTAATTAATCTTCCTAGGCCTTCAAGGCTGAGCAAAAACCCCCACAATTTCTTTAAAGGAGTCATCCTTGATTAGGTCACAAACCATTCAAGACGGGAACAGAAGTCACCCGATCCAAAGGGTCAAACAGATGGCAGCAGAGACACTCATCAAAATGGAGAGAAATGTACAGTGTGTGAATGTGTGCTGGGTTGGGGGTGGGGGTGGGGAAGTGCAGCTGGGACTGTCACAACAGGAGAATCAACACTACAAAAGCTTATCTCTGGGAAATTAAGGCAAAAAGAAAAAGTCTTAAAAGCTGTTGGTGCAATTCCAGAAGACCAAGTAACTTGGCTCAGCAATAATGAACGGTTAGTTTACTTTTTAATGGTGTCTCAACTACAACGTGCTTCTCCCATTGCTGGGAACTTTCCCCGCCAACGCATGTGCACACACATACATGAGTCCTGCTCTACTTCGGGAAAGTGTGTGATCCAGAGAGCTCCCTAGAGGTCCTCCAGCTTCACTGAGTGAGTCACTGGCAGCGGAAGGAGAAGGTCCTAGAACACTGCTGCAGGTTCTCAGGTCAGAGCAATAGCTTACAGATAGGCCAGCCTCCCCATGAGAATGCACCTGGTCAGACACATCCTGCAGATCACTGTGGGGAGGCCAGGAAGCCAAGACCAGGCTCCACAGAATGGTCCAGGTCACTTCACAGAGCATGCCCAGTGACTCCCCGGGGTTCCTGAAAGTTTCAGGAAGCAAGGACTTAGGCCAGGCTCTCCTCAGTGGCACAGAGGAGTTGCTTCCCAAGCTTCTGAACTTACTCAAGCAGGCAGTGGGAAGAGAGGCGCCAGTCAGCCGAAGGAGGCTTTTCTCAACTGATCATCATGGGAAAAGCCAGATACAGATTTCATGGCTGGAATGCAAGGGTTGTGAAACACTGGAAGCAGCCCCAAAGAGGGCCAAGGACGTTCCTTCCGGGAAGGCAGCGGGAGGGGGGCTGGCAAGGGCAAGTGGGAGAGAGCAGGTTACCCAGAGGGGCCTGCCTTTCTGGGAAGCAGGAAGTATGACCTCAAGGGGAAAAAAAAAAAGCCCTAGCCGGAAAGGGGATGGGGGGGCATGCAGAGATAGGATTGGTTTTGTTTCTGAATATGAAGACAATGGGGCCTGCCTGGTGTCAAAGGTAATTCTGATGCAAATGAGCCAGTTATGATGTAGCTCATTATACCTGGAATTTGGGTACCAGGCTAAGGGCATATTCTCTCTAGAGGTAACCTTCCAACACAGAACGGGCTAAGGGCATATTCTCTTTAGAGTTAACCTTCCAACACAGGACTTTAGTCTTGTCCTCAGTATCACACAAGAGGTCTCTATTCATATTCCAGTTAATTAGATGAAGTCCAGCAATGAGGTGGACCACTATCTCTCTCAGAGACAGTCTGTGTGTCCCTCATGGGGTCCCTGAGAATGGAAGAAGGAAGGTCATACCAGGTATAAATAGTAGATAGACTGCTGCCCTAATTGTAACCAGGTCACTTACTGGCCTTTCTGTACCTCAGTTTCCTCTTCATAAAAGGGGGATAATAAGATCATCCACTTCCTAGCATGACTATGAGGACAAACTAAATTAATGTAGCATAAAGCACTTGAACATTACCTGGCACATGGTAAGCATTACCTGGCACATGGTAAGTGTTAGTTGCTACTGAGGTGTAAAAAGAACAAGTGCCTGGCACCCCCAAGTAGGCCAGGGCCCAGCTGCTATTGCCAGACTTGATGAGTTTCTCTCAACCGCAGCCTCCTCAGGCCACATTCAGACCATGAAGACCAATGCATCACATCGCTCCAGCCCAGAAAGCCTGACTAAAGGAAAATCAGACATGCAGACACAATAAGGCCCGCGCTGCTGCTGCCCCTCAGGGAGGGGAGCAAACACTGGTGCCAGCACATTTTGGGTTGGCTTTCTCAACTGCGATCCATGTGGTTTATCTGAAATGGGGTCAGGTCCCAGAGTGGGCAGCACAGATACTACAATTGTGCTTGCTAATCTGAACTGAGGCTATCACCATCGATCCTGAGATAACAGAACAGGGAGCTGGAATCTTGAGAGACTTGAGGGATGTGTTGGAAAGGGCTCTTGGCAAAGAAGGAGGAACCCATTCCTCAACCACTGCTAACAAATTAGTAACCAGCACCAAGCAGCTCAGAAGAGATGTCTGACCCCTCCAGACTGCACTCCATATTCTGCTATTTCAGACACTGAACTACAGGGAGGAGAGATGACCCCAGGGAGCCCGTGCCTCTGACCTCGTCTCATCTATCTCTCTGTAGCTCTGCCAATTCAGGCCAAAAGGTGAAGGCTGCAGCCTCTACCTTAGGTCTACAGGCAGCCCTTAAACCAGATCTGAACCCCTACTGCCTAGAGGGGAGGGGCTCAGTCAGAGCTGTATGTGTGCATCCAAGAACCTAGAGGTTTGTGTCCGCTTTGCAATGTCTAAGAGTACAGGAACTGGAAGCAAACACAAGTCAGGGCGGTCCCACATATATGAGAGGAGCATGTTGGGTGTATCCCCAGAGAAATGCCAACCCTTTTAGACTTCCAGAGGGACATCTGAACTGAGCTTGTACATATTACAGACAATCTGCTTGAGTCTTTAAGACTTCAAATACCTCATCAGTCTCCCAATAGTGCAAATGAGGCCAAAAAGGAGAAGCCAAGTTCATATATGGGAAGAAGTGTGGGCCTCGGGCAGGGTCCAGTTCATGTGACCCATGACCAGCCTGGCCATGATGTGCTGTTGCCAGGGGAAGATCATGGGGCCACAAGTCAGTGACTTGAAGCAAATGGTTGGAGGAACCCACTGGCTAGAACTGAAAACTACACAGAGGTGACAATGGGCTTTTTAGGCTCTTACCAAAAAGTTCAGTTATTGTGGTTTCAGGATGCAGGCCCAGTATGGGAGCCATTTATGGAAGCCTTATTTCCAGAATAACTTTCCCTACTCCACAATCTGCTCCCAGGTTACTATCTCAGTTTTAACTAGCCAGGTCCCCTGTCCCATCCCCCTCACTTCCCTCCCCCACTTGTTAAAATTCTAAGAGTCCTTCAAGGTCCACCTTACATTTTTCCATTCTTCCTCTTCCAGGAGGCCCACTCCAACGGGATCATGCTGACTTATTTTTTCTGTAGTGCATTAAACCATGGCCGCTTTTCTTTTTCCCCCAGAGACTAGGTCTCGTTATTTTGCCTAGAGTAGTCTAGACTCCACGGACTCAAGTGATTTCTAGCCTCAGCCTCCCAAATAGCTGGGATTACAAGCGTGCGCTACCACACCCAGCTCTAAACCATGGCCACTTCTGAGGGTTACTGGGTGAGCAAGTGGAGCTAGAATTCAACATAGCAACTATTTTGAAGAAATTACATCTATAGTAGATTCAGGCCAGTTCATTCATTCAGTTTCAGTTCGTGCACCTCCAAAGGAAGAACCCACACCCCTGGACCACATGTGTCCTGAGCTTACCACACACAAGAGTATACTAGACTTTTGAAAGGAAGGATAGATCACCGTGGTCTTGCCGGAATTGTCTGCCTCCTTTTTAGTCCAGGGCACAGCAACTTCCTCCCTGGCAGATATGGTCCCAGCTCTGGGCTGCCAGCTCCCAGGCATCCCCTGCCAGCAACTATTCCCCAGAGCTGCTTTGGACTAAGGGCAGAGGGGGGAGCCCAGCTCCAGCCATGCCCACCATTAGAGGAAGAGAGGTCAGTATGAAGGGGCTCTGACCTCTGTGTGGCCAAGGGCTAGAGGGCCCCTGAACAGACAGCAGAAGCCGGCACAGGACTTCCCCCCTTCCTTGGGCCCCATGGCAGGGAGACAGGAAGAAGGGCCTCAGCTGCAGGCATCCAGCATGGGGTTGGCTAGATAGGGAGGCCCTGGGGTTGTAGCTATCAGCCGGAGACCAGGCTCCAGGAAGGAAGGAAGGGCAACTCTGGCTGAGGCTGAGATAAGAAGGGGAACTGTGCTCAGCACAATGGGCTCCCACAAGGCTGGGAGGACCCAAGTCAGATTTTGCCCCAACTCGGCCTCCCATCTGTTCTCACAACTCATGTAAATATTTACTGATGTTTATATTCCTGGTCCACTGGGTCCTCTCTGAGGTCCTTCCCTATAACCCACAGATCCGTGAACCCCAGAGTCCCTGGGCCCATGCAGCAAGAGCTCCAGGCATTGTTCTCACTCGTACAGGCCACAGGGACAGCTCATCAGGACAAAACTGACCCTGTCCCAGATCTGGGACACGGATGGCAGGAAATGGTACTAATCCCTCCTGCAGATGAGGAACTTACGGGGTCCGGTCATGGGTGAGGCCATTCTGACGTTGAGAGTTGATTGGTGGAAGGACAGGTTTGCTGTTGATCTCCAGTCCTCTCCTCAGGGTTTCCCGGATCTGCTCTGTGTCTGCAATGACACCACTAAGTTGCCTACTGGCCCTCTGGGCTCCCAGCATCCCCTGACCCTGCCCTGGGAACCTGGTTCTACAGGTGTGCAGGGAAAGACCCCGTGAAGGTAAGTCTTCAGCTCACTACAGGTATCGGTGGTGAAATCTGAGTGTGTGCAGGATGTAGATACAGGGCAGGTGAGGCACTGAGCTCTCAAGAAACTTTAGGCCCAAAGCACACCGTGCTGTAGAAGACTAGGGGTAGCCTCCAAACTTCAGCAGTGTCCTTCCTGTGTCCTTCCTTCCACCACTGTCCTTCCTGTGTCATGGGCCTAAAGTTGAACCTTAACAAGGCAAGGCCTTGGCCACTGCTCAAGATCGCCAGATTTTGATGTCCACTGAAACGGAAGGAAGGAAGGACTGCAAGTGCCCTGGCAGGTATCTCTTACATAAGTTTCAAGGCTCTGAGTGGGCAACTGATATCTGGATCTGCCACTGGTCAGTGGGATACTGAAGTGCTTTTCCCAGTTTGGCTTAGAGAACCCTGTGGTTCTAGGGATCTGGCCAGGGCCAGGATATGAGAGAGAAGTCTACTGGTGGGACTATTCTTTTTTTTTTTTTTTGAGACTAGGTGTCGCTATTTTTGCCTGTGGAACTGCAGGCTCTCGTTGCCCGGGGTACCACAAACTCAAGCCATCCCCAGCCTCAGCTTCCCAGGTAGCTGGGATTACAGGCGTGCGCCACCACACCCAGCTGTTTTTTTGGAACCAGGTCTCACTACGGGCCCCAGGCGGGACTCGAACCGCGATCCCTGGCCCCGGCCGCTTCATAGGCTGAAGCTTACAAGCACGAGCCACCGTGCCCGGCTGGTGGGACTATTCTTTGCAAGGAGTTTTGCTCATGTGTGAGGTGAATTTTACTAATCTGATCCCCTTATTGAGATTTCATCTAAGACTTATCACTGTAAACAAATAAAAAAAGCAAATTAACATTGGTTGTTCAGAGAGCACTTAAGAGTAGATAAGAGAGAGGATGACTAACTTTCCTAACTGCGTCACTTGTTACATGGCGTGCATTACTTTTATAACTTTCTGAAAATACCCAGTAATGGCTGAAATTCTTGGACAAGACCATGAATCTCTCCTCAAATTATCTATTTTGTCAAGAGCAACTGAATGATCTAATAATTGTACACTTTCTGTCCAAACCTCCTATGGGCTTATTAATACACATTAGACCAAGCAGGGAAGAAAGGGAGCAGATATCTGAAGCAAAGGTTTAAGTTGTTTTTTAAGGGAAGAGAAAGTCTTTTACACATGTTATCACACACACAGATGTTTGATTCAGACTTACAGCTATATTATTCTTCAAAAATTAAAAATCAGAATAGAGAATGGAAGTAGAAAAAAAAAAAAAGAAGCTGTATATATGTAAATGGCTGCTTTTCTTTTGCAGTTAATAAGGAATGTCCTGTACTGACACAGCTGTTTCTATAGCCAAGATCAGCAAGGTGAACTTCAGCAAGAGAATCACACCCATCCTTTCCCATGGTCCCACTTGGAATGCAGCAGGTACAGAGTGCCCTGTCCAGGGACCCTTACATTTTATCTGCTGTGGGCAGGGAAGTTTGCGAGCTGGCCTCACACTTAGTCCTCTCTTGTTTAAGGACTGCAAGGGCCTGAGGCCAGAATGATCCTCTGGCTTGGCTTTCAGGCCAGAGCTGGGCCCTGTGTCAATTCCGTGGGTGGCCGATGCTTGTTCTCATGTACTTGGGTGGACTATGTGGGCTTTTCCTGTGACTGTTCTATGGCTTCCACTCACCTCCATGACCTCAGATTACAAGGGGCAAATCTAAAACACAATGGCCACTGCTGGTGGTGCATTTGAAATACACACAGGAAACATGAGAAATGGGCCAATAAAGCTCCTCTAATTCCACCCTCTGGAAGACCTCACTTGCTGTTTGAATCATGCCAGGAAATAAACTATTGAATGGGCTGTTTTTGTCAGAGACCCATCCGAGAGAGCCTGAAAACCAGGCCTGAGGAAGGGGGCGGAGAAAGGCTGGGTAGTGGCTACCTTTGCCAGAGAGCCGCCGGGGCTGAGTGCCGATACAGATGCTCCGGCTGTCCTCATCATCCTCAGGGGGTCGACTCAGGTCGTCCCAGGCACACTTGGCGCTGACTCCACTCAGGTTGGAGCCATCCGTCTCAATGCCTTTGTCAACTCTTTCCTGCTTGGAAAGAACCAAAGAGCCAGAGTTCCTTCAGCGAACCAGTGGCTTGAGGCCACCATCACATCCCATGACCACCTCTAGTATTTACTGAGCCCTTGGAAGCACTGAGCACAGGACAGTGTCTGGGAGAACACACCCTCTGACTTCCTTTTGCCCTGGTCACTAGTGGATGAGTCTCTGCCAGCTACTGGACTCCTCTACTGGAGCCAGGTATTAAGGGAAGCCAGGAAGACTTGAAAGCCCAAAGGGAAGCTTCTCCTCTATCATCAACATTCCAGCACAGCAACCATCATACATATTTCAGAGACCTAACAGGCTTTGCCCACCCCATCCTGACCTGTGGAGCTGATGTGACAGCCAGGAGCTACTTAGTTCATTCCTCTCCTCTCTGCTACCGTGGACAGGGTGGAAGCCTGCCACAGGCAGGAGAGGCCACACTGCAGTTTTCCTCTTCTAACAGCAGAGGGTATGGTGGTGCAGTGAAGCGCCACCAGAGAGATGGGCAGGACTTCCCCCAACGGCATGGTTAACTCGTTTGGCAAAGGACTCTGGATGGAGTTTCTTTTCCATTTTTTTAAACTGAAATAGAAATCTGGAGGGCAGTGACCATCTGCAGACCCCAGGGGCCCTGTCTTTGTGAAGGCCTTGGCACTGCTAACTCCAAACACGCTCCAAATGGCCTCAAGGAAGAGTTGTACCCAAACATCCCTGGGATTTCTGGTAACAGTTCTGAGATGCTGGGCTTTGGATTACAGGTCATCAGGAAGGTTCCAGCAATCTTGCTCATAAACAACCATGTGGGCCAAATAAAGCTGCTGAGTGAGCACCTCAATAGGAGTCTGTACCTCCCCGTCTGCATGACCCTCTCACCAAGGCTCCACGGGAACCACACTGACCAGGGAGCCTATCTGGGAAACACAAGGCTTACTTCTGAAAATCAGTCGGCAGGTGGCCCCTCCCTGGATGTCTCCTTCTCCTTAATCCCATGCTCCTCCTTTGCAGTGCAACTATCAGCCTGGCAAAGGGGGGGATTCTGAGCAAAGACAGGGAAAGGCTGATGGCAATTCCTGTGCTCCAGGTAAGAGTGTGTGGGTCCTATTTTGCTCAGGAGAAAGTCTGAGCTTTTCTCTATCCACTGACCACCTGAGGCCCTCAACTAAATAAAGAGCTGAGGACACCTGTTAGTCAACTAGTTCAAGTTCAGTCCACTTACTTTATAAGCAAGAGAGAGTTAAGACCCAGCTAAGTCAAGGAACTCATTTAGGAACACAGCTAGCTAGGGTCTGAGGTAGGACCAAAGGAACAGGAGCCAGTCCTAAAATATACTGGCTGCAAGCAGGCCCCAGAAAAGCACAAGCAATTACAAGGAGTTCCCTCTTGGTGCAGAGTCACCAGAAAAGAAAGCTGAATTTTCTCCGAGGCACCTCTGGTGGCTTTTAAAGACAACCAGGTGCTCTGGCTGGTCTCAGGGAAGCTTGATGGAGAGGGAGGAGAACAGTTCTCAGCACGCTGAGGAAGGATGGGTGCTTATTACCCTCCTAGGTCAAAGGACCATTTCTTAGTAACTGTCACTTGTGACAGGGGCCAGCCAACAGCCCACAGTGCCCTAGGCTGGATCCCGACGTGGTTTCAGAACCAGGGCTAGGGAAACAGGCTTCACAGTTCCTGGTTCTTGCATAGGCAAAGCTACATGGAAACCAAGTTTAAAGTAGAAATAACAGAGGATCCTGGCAGCAATTTGTAAACTTCAGTGTTAAAGGCACTAAGAAAATAGAGGAGCATCATCTGTGAATGAGTAGGGTTTTCTGCCCAAGAACTTACAGGTCTGCAGTAAAGAACCCAGGGGCAGCTGGCTTCATCTATCACCTCTTCTCTCCCTCCCAGAGGACACACAGCTCCTTGCTGTGGTCTCCCAGATTTTGAGAGAAATGAAAGGTTCAGAGGTGGTAATGACGTGATGCTGGTGATGGGGAGTAGGAGGAGGCAGACATGTGCCAGGCACATCATGAGCTGTCTGCTGCTCTTGCTTCACGAGCAGTCCAAGAAAGGAAGTTGTTGTCTCTGAACTTTCAACAATCACCTGCATGCAAAAAGACTGCTTCTTTTGAAAACACCAAGATGACAGTGCAACTCTACGCACTCTGTGGTCATAGTGATGGGCACAGTGATGAAGCAAGCCTGTGTGTACACAGACCTCTTTTACACACCAAGGAAGCCAGCCTATTCAGGAAGGGAGTATCTAGATATCTGAGTGCCCAAGAAGAAAACGCATCTGAAAGGGCCATGCAACCATTAGACCAATCAGGGCTCACCCCTACTCAGGAAGCGGTCAATATCACCTAGTCCATCTATTACAAAGTGGTGGTGGTGTGGAGTGGCTCCCTGAGAGAAAGCCAGCATTTTATTTTTTAGAGACTAGGTCTCGCCATGTTGCCCCTCGAGTCTCGAACCTGCGAACTCAAGTGATTCCTAGCCTTAGCCTCCCAAGTAGCTGGGATTAGAGGCACGTGCCACTGCACCCAGCTAGAAAGCCTGTATTTTAAAGAAAGGGGAAAGTGGTAGGATAAATACTGGGTAAGCAATATCCATACACTATATTGAGCTTCTTTTTTTTTTTTTTGGAGACTAGGTCTCGCTATTTTTGCCCATGGAACCGCAGGCTCTCGTTGCCCGGGGTACCACAGACTCAAGCAATTCCCAGCCTCAGCTTCCCAGGTAGCTAGGATTACAGGTGTGTGCCACCATGCCCAGCTATTTTTTTTGGAACTAGGTCTCACTACAGGCCCCAGGTGGGACTCGAACCGTGATCCCCAGCTCCGGCCGCTTCATAGGCTGAAGCTTACAGGCATGAGCCACCGTGCGCGGCTATATTGAGTTTCTTTAGTCACTGATGATCTAATGTTTTAATGTCAGGTTTATTGATGATTTGCATACAACAAAATTCATCCTTTTAAATGCAAAGCAAAAACAAAAATAAAAATGTGTCTGAGACAAGCTTTCTTGGCCTGAAGTCTCTGTTCCCTTAAGCACTCTGCAGAATTCAGGGGACAAGTTCCAAATCATGCCATATTTCTACTCACTCACAAATAAAGCTCCTCCGTTTTCCCAGGATGAAAGCCAGTGTTATTTGGAAGAGGCCTAGGCACAGTGTGCTAGAAAGGTTTTCCTCACTCAAGACATACTTGCAGGTGTGGGTCGATCTCAAATATGGTCTCTCCCCTCCGCATGTCAGTTATCAGCCAGGGACCACCAGCGCTGTGGACAAGGAAAGGGGATAGGATGGTAACTGAGGGTCTGCGGCTGATGGGCTGGGTCTACAGCCTGTCCCATCTGCTGCCCCAGGCCTAGAATGCAGGGGAATAGTTTGTGGTTGGGAACATCAGGGAGTGAGTCCTCAGGAAGTCCTGATGTACAAAACCGGTGTCTTAGCAGCAATGTAAAGGGGAGCCCACATGTGTAAGAAGGAGGGACTCTCAACCCCAGACAGCCCAGCCCCCCACCTTATAGGGCGGGGGTGTACTCACATAGGCACTGTCCGCAGCAGCTCCAGGATACCCTGCCCATTCCACTGCTGGGCTGCATGGAGCTCCTCCGTGCAGACACCAACAATCTGAGGCAAGGAAACAAAATGCCGCTTTGTGTTTATGCCCATCCTCTCAGGCCCACCTCAGGTACCTCAAGCACCGCTAGCAGCATCTGTACTCAGTGTCCGAAATGGGATAGATTCCTTAGGATGGCATAGCTGCCTGGCTAGAAGATATATGGGCTCACACACAGCACCTGGAGACCCATGTCTCCTTGCTCTGCTGTGGCAGACTAGGTGTCTGATTGACACAGAGCTCAGCCATAGGCTATAAGGGCGAAAACCAGGGCCCAAGCCAACCAACTCAGGATGGGTGCCCAGCCCATGTCCCTGGCAACGGAGGAGGTCCAAGGAGATGTTTCCACCCAGTCTAGGATCCTGGGGAATGTAAACAGAAAAATTTGAGATTCTTTAAGCTCAGAACAATGGCCAAAGGGCCCCAACAGCTTGCCGAGAAGCTTCCTTAACAGGGATTGGGCTTTTTATGTAAATCTCAAGGAAAATAACTAAGCCTTCACAGGGACCCCCACCTGATGGAAAGCAAGTCCAGGTGAGGGGGCAGATGCACACCCCTTCCAGGTGAGGGCAAGCCCAGCCCAAGGCCTTCCTGCTGGGAGGCCCTAGGCGTGTGGCTAATCCTTTACTAGTTCACACAAATACCCTCCATTTTAGCTGTCATCGCTCTCTCCCGCCCAAACGGCCTCATCCCCTTTCCTTTCTCTAATCTCAGCAGGTTAAATCCGAATCTACCTGACAGACTATCAGAGAATACCCGGGGAATCTGTTCACTTCACACCCCCTAGCCAAGTCTCCTGTGCTCCTTGGACTTGAACTGCAGGGAAGCACGAGCCAAAGTCCAACTGCGCCTTACCTGAAGGAAAGTAACTACCCCAAAGGGTGTCTGCACGGGCTGCATCTGCGGGTCCTCTGTCAGCAGCATGTGCTGAATCCTTGACTCGCTGTTATCCAAAGGGCTGTGCCAAGACACGTGATCCCCGCTGCAGAAGGTGTTCTCTGTGGGAGAGACAGGAGGCTCCTCAGAGTCTTAGGCCCTGCTTCTAGGCCTGGAGCCTGAACTGGGAGCCGAGAAGCCTGGGGTCGGGGCTCCCTGGCTTCTGGGGTACCCCCAGAGAGGAGGAGTAGCATTTCCTGGGACAGGAGCTGTAGTCCCCAAAGCAAACACGCTCCTCTCGCCAAGTCCGCCAGCCTTCACTGGGGAAGAACAGGCTGCCGGGGCAGATGCTCGCTTCCCGGGCAGATCCAAAGACTTCTGGCTTCTGCCTCACTTCCTCAGCAGCTTCACTCATTTAGGGGGCGGGGGGAGCCATGATAGGGTCCACCAAGATGAATAAAGAGCTTCGCTGAGGAACCACCTGGCCGGAAGTCCACAGGGAGGTCAGAGGGCAGCGAGAGACCTTCATCTTAGAAAGCCAAACAGGATTTCTACACTGCTGTAGTACTTCTTGGAAAGAAAACACCTACCCCCTCAAAACGCCTCTGAAATAGGTCACCTACTTTCCAGAGGGAGACAGATGTAGAAACACTGGAATTGTGTCTCATACATCTTGGCCGAGATGCACAGCTTGAGGGGCTGGCTGTTCCTATGAGAGGACAGACATGTACCCAGGCTGCCCAAATGGCCTCCATTGTACTTTGTGCAGACCCACTATTTAAAAAAAAAAACAAAAACTAAACCACACACACAAAACAAGCCACATAGCTTGAAGTCTCCTGCCCCAACTCTTGTCCTACCTACCCTTCCACAGGGGAGAAAAGGCATGGATCCAGGTAAAGCCAACTAGAAATTTCCAAATTCTCAAATCCTTCTGGGTCTACTCTTCCCAGATTGCTCTCTTTTTACAGAAGTGTGTGTTTTCAAGCAGCTTGCATGAGCTACACGTAAGAAACAATGCAACAAACAAAAAAGACTGAATTGGTTATTTAGAAAGTTTCCTCCACAATAAAAAAATCCAGGCCCAGGTGACTTCACAGGTAAATTTTATTGAACATTTAAACAAGAGTTAGTACTAATTCCTTACAACACTTGCAAAGAAGAAGAGTTAATACTTTCCAAATCAGGCCGGGCACGGTGGCTCGTGCCTGTAAGCTTCAGCCTATGAAGTGGCCGGGGCTTAGGGATCGCGGTTCGAGTCCCGCCTGGGGCCTGCAGGGAGACCTAGTTCCAAAAAAATAGCTGGACGTGGTGGTGTGTGCCTGTAATCCCAGCTACCTGGGAAGCTGAGGCTGGGGATTGCTTGAATCTGTGGTACCCCGGGCAATGAAAGCCTGCAGTTCCACAGGCAAAAATAGCAAGACCTAGTCTCAAAAAAAAAAAAAAAAAAATACCCTGACCTCAAAACTAGATCAAGAGAGTGATGAGCACAAGGGATCATGATGACAGTTCATGGGTGATTAGGGTGTGGGAGTAATACAATGATGCAAGAAAAAAATATGCATGATCAATAGAAAAAAAAAAGACTAAGACACTGCAAGAAAAGAGAGTCATAGACCAATATCCCTTACTCATAACCCTATGCAAAACCCCTTAACAAAATACTAGTGAACTGAACACAAACAAAAGGATTATACACAATGATCAAGTGGGATTTATCCTAGAAATGTGAGGTTGGTTTACATAAGAAAATCAATGTAATATGCTACATCAACAGAATAAAGGTTAAGAATCACATGATGATCTCAATAAACACAGAAAAAGTGGCCAGGCATGGTGGTGCATGCCTGTAAGCGGCAGACTAGGAAGTCGTGGCCAGGGCCAGGGATCACGGTTCATGTCCCACTGGGGGCACGTAGCGAGACCTAGTTCCAAAAAATAGCTGGACATGGTGGCACACACCTGTATTCCCAGTTACCTGGGGAGTTGAGGCTGGGGATTGCTTGAGTCTGTGGTACCCCAGGCAACATGAGCCTGCAGTTCCACAGGCAAAAATAGCAAGACCTAGTCTCAAAAAAAAACAAACACACAGAAAAAGTATTTGGCAAAATCCAACACTGCCTCATAATAAAATCACTCAAGCTAAGAATAAGCAGGAATTTCCATCAAGCCTTTCCCATGTAGCATGGATTTAACATTTGTCCACACAGCATGGTTTTAAAAAAGGCTATGCCCGCCTGATCAGCAGCTCTCCTGTCTATCTGTGACTAAGCAGGTGCCTCTCTATTTCTTTCTCCTTTTCCTAATAAACTTGCCTTTTTAAAAAAAGAAACTCCTTCAACCTGTGAAATGGCATCTACAAAAAGCATGTAGCTAGCATCATATTTGGTGGTGAGAGACTGAATTATTTACCTCTAAAATCAGGAACAAGACAGATGCTTGCTCTCACCACTTCTTATTCAACATCATATTAAAGGTTCTAACCAAGGCAATTGGGCAAGAAAAACATAAAAATCTAAAAAACTCACTAAAAATTATCAGAATAAACAAGTTTAGCAAGATTACAGAGCACAAGAGTTATATACAAAAAATCACATTTCTATACACCAACAACAAACAATCTGACAATGATATTAAGAGGAAAGTACCATTTATAATAGAATAAAAAGAATATGATACTTGGGCACACATTTAACAAAAGAAATGTAAAACTTTTATCTGGAAATTACAAAACAATGTTGGAAGAAATCATAAGACCTATATAAACAAACAAAAAAAAATCCAACCTTCATAAATTAAAAGAGTTAATATATTTAGGACTGAAATAGTACTCAAATTGATCTATAGATTCAATTAAATCCTTCAAAATAGTTTTTTTGTTTTTTGCAGAAGTTCACAAAGTAATCCTAAAATTCATATGAAAACCCAAGGAACCCAAAGTAGCCAAAATAGTTTTGACAAAAATGAGCAAAGTTGAAAGACTTATTTTTCCCCATGTCAAAATTTGCTACAAAGACAATGTAGAACTGGCCTAAGGATAGATATTTGAGCAATGTAAAAGAATTTAGAGTCCAAAAACAAACCCTTACATTTACGGTCGATTAATTTTTAACAAGTGCCAAAATAATTCAATATAGGAAAGAATAGTTTTTTTCAGCAAAAGGTTTTGAACAACTGGGATCCATATGTGAAAGAATCAAGATGGAGCCTTCCCTTCAGCATAAATAAAATTAACTCAAAATGTATCCTAAATGTACCTGTAACAGCTAAAACTATAAAACTGTTGGAAGAAATAATCAGAGTAAATCTTCTGACCTTGGGTTATGCAAGTTTCTTAGACAACAAAAGCACAAATAACACAGGATGAATTGAATTTCATCAAAATAAAAAACATTAATGCTAAAAATAAAGTGCCATTAAGAAACATTAATCAAAACAAAAAAGATACCACTTTATATCCATTCAGAGGGTTATTTAAAAACAAAACAAAACATACAACCCAAGAATAATAAGTGTTCTTTGGTGTGGATATGGAAAAACTGAAAGTCTTGTGGACTGGTGGTAGGAATATAAAATAGTAGAGCAATTTCACAAAATTTTAAACCTGGAGTTATCAGAACCATCAATTCTACTCCCAGGCACTTAACCAGGAGAAATAAAACATGCCTGGACACAAAGACTTGTGAATGTTCACAGTGGTATTATTATTAACAGACTGAAAGTGGAGATAATTCAAATGTCCATTAGCTAGTGAAGGAATAAGTAAAATGTGGTATACCCATATAATGTTTGGTGACCAAAAGAATGAAGTACTAATACATGGCCACAACATGAACCTTAAAAACATCATGGTAAAAGAAAGAAACCAATCACAAAAAGGCACATATGACTTCATTTATAAGGAAACGTTCAGAACAGGCAAATTATGAAGACAAACTAGTGGTTGCCTAGAGCTGGGATAACTAGGGGGAAATGAGGAGTGATATGTTTGGGTAACTTTTTTGGAAGTCATGAAAATGTTCTGGGTTCACTATGGTTCTGACTTCACAACTGAGAATTATACAGTGTGTGAATTATACCTGAATGGATATTTAAAAAAAAAAAAAAAAAAAAAAAGAGCAATGGGTTAAAGAGAGAAATCTCAGACAAGAGGTAAAGTGGTAAAGTAAGGTCAAGGCCCCATACTCCCTGTTGGAGATCCAGACATCAGAGGCAGCTGAAGTTCTACATAACAAACAGTAACCAAGTTTAACATTTTCATTTCCTATGAATAAGGAAAGGCTCCCAGAGACTGCTCAAGTTCATGGGACAAGGCAGTGATGATAGTCATAAAGCAATATTCTCCAGACTTTGGAGGCAGTCATAGCACTCATCAGCACATCCACTATCTTTGTATGCCACGTATATACCTTTTCCTAGTTGTCTTCCCCCTTAAAAGTGATTTACTTTTGGCTGGGCATGGTGGCACATGCCTGTAAATGGCCGCCTAGGAAGCCGTCAGAGCCAGGGATCGTGGTTTGAGTCCCACTGGGGGGACGTAGCGAGACCTAGTCCCAAAAAATAGCTGGATGTGGTGGCATGCGCCTGTAATCCCAGCTACCTAGAAAGCTGAGGCTGGGGTTTGCTTGAGTCCGTGGTACCCCAGGCTTCGTGAGTCTGCAGTTCCACAGGCAAAAACAGAGAGACATAGTCTCAAAAAAAAGGAAAAAAGAATTATTTTGACATTATCAAATCATCTTCTATATGGTAAGCAATGCTGACTTTCCACTTAATTTCCTCATTTAGTATAATGATATAGAGTTTCCGCTTAAAATAAGCTTGTTTAGGTTTTATAAAGTAAATCACTTTTTTTTTTGAGACTAGGTCTTGCTATTTTTGCCTGTGGAACTGCAGGCTCACCGTTTGTTCATGGTACCAAGAACTCAAGCAATCCCCAGCTCAGCTTCCCAGGTAGCTGGGATTACAGGTACACACCACCACACCCAGCTATATATTTTTTTGGGGACTAGGTCTCACTATGTGCCCCTGGCAGGACTCGAACTGCAATCCCTGGTCCTGGCCGCGGCTTCCTAGGCTGCCACTTACAGGCATGCGCCACCATGCCCAGCCCGATGATGTCAAAATAATTCAGTGAAAACCAAATGGTATTAATTTCTAATGGATAATGTCTATTAACATTGCTAAAACTGAAATAATAAGGATTAAAGAGCTATTAGAAGTTTAGTCATATCAAACTGACAAAATCATCAGAGCTGAAACAGTGGACTAACTATGCCAGAGTCCTCCCTAGTCACATTACTGAATGGTTTGTCTAGATACCATTTGAAATCTGTTGGAATTGGTGAACCTTGGCATACTGGTTAATTTTGCAGCTGGTAAAGCTCTGTTCTGATTTGCCTCTGCCCCAAACACAATTTCTACATCTATTTCCTCAATTTTTTAGAAATTATATACATATATATATGTTTCACATCTTTGTATTCCCCAGGGATCACCCCCCACCTCCCCTCCCATATTTTCTCACTTCTATGAGGCAAACTGTGCCTATCCAATGTGTTTTCCACTGGTGTTTGTTACTGCTCCTTTGCTAGAATAGTTCACAAGCTCCAACTAGAGTCCTAGTCACTTTGCCAGAAAGCAGGAGACACTGCAGAACCTGTAGTTAACAGCAAATGCCAGTAGATGGCACCATCACTCCTGCTATACAAGCCAGGCAGTTCCATCCAGCAACCTACAGCTAGCTGAGGACCAGTCTGTAGAAATATACCCCAAACTTACCAGGGACTGAGGTTGGAAACAGGGAAAAAGCTGGAAAGGTTTGGAGCCATGACCTTTTATTAACCAGAACTCACGATTTAAAAATAAGTACTGAGCAAACCCAAATTATTTTAATGAAGATACTTCAGATTTAATTTGGGAAGGGGCTTATTTAAGGTAGCTGGGAGAGAACACATGGCAGACAGACCCAGTCACTGCTCAAGATTTGGCAAAAGGTGTTAAAAGGGGAGGGGAAGGAGAAAGCAAAACTATTGCACAGGTTTTGAGAGAATATGCTAACAACCTTCAGGCCTAGAGGCAGGATCTTTCCTCCCCAGCTCTGCCTGGTGGGGGAACTAGACTTATTAGCTCTGCTGCGGCCAAGACACAGTCTTTCTTAACAATGAAAGAGGCTTGGTCACAGTTTTCAAGCCTGGGACAAAGCCACAAAGGGCTCATTCTTGAGTCCAGTCTAGTCTTTATGCCCTGGTTGCTCGGCCCCATTCTGTGTCAAGCCTCCATAGGTCTCCAGTCTCCCTCTCAGGCCCCAGTGCCCACCCCAGGAAGCTCTCTGCCCCTACAGAGAGGTTTTCAAATGCTAATAATACCCCACTAAAGGCCCAGCTGTAAAGTCCAGTGGTTGGAAGAGCTGGCTCCCTTTCCCTTCTCTCTGGATGCCTGGAAGTATCCTTCCCAAGCAACGAGGATGCAAATCCCCAAAGGACTCCACCCAAACCACTCAAAATAGCTGCCTGGTGTGTGAAGACAGGCCAGCCATTCCAGGTGAGGTCTGGATGCTCCCCTCTCCATTCCCATTCCTCTTCCTCTGAGCTTTGACTTGAAGAACCATGAGAAACCTCCTTTGGTGCTACCTGGCAAATTAACAAAAGGGAAAATATCACTTCAGGGTGGCAAAAAGGTTCAAAAATGCTAGGTACAGCTCTATACCTTACTTCATTTAGAAAGGTTTCACTCATTCTATTCGCCATTTAATCGAATTCTCCAAACAACTCTCTGGAAGGAACTCTTAAAAGGTGGGGGAAAGGGCTGTGTGGGAGTGCAAAATCTAACTGGCTCCTCAGTTGGCCATCACCCTACCCCTAAATATCCTTTGTTAGTCATGGTGGTTTGAAGTTGGACTGTGCCGGATATAATAAGTTAGCCGAATCTAGGGAAATGGACTGCAGAAGAAAACAGCTATTGTTTGCAAAATAATGACTACAGTCTTTGAAATACTGAGAAACAAAATGCATTCTTCAAGAGTTCTCAATTCATCCTAACTCTGGAGAATGACTGTCTCCATTATGTGTGAAAGTACAGTCCCAGTGATGTTTCACACACAGTTCAGAGAGCACTGCCCCACCCCCTTGTAGTGGTGTGAATATGCTTGGTCCAAGGGATAGGATTAATGTTCGCAGGAGCCCTAAGTGTAGGTTTCTCATGGCTGAAGCTTGCAGTCCTGAAACAGTGAGGGAGGTAAAGTTCAAAGTCAGTCAGTTAGATTTGCCCAGCCCAGGTGCTCCTAACGGGCTGATTAGTCTGTCCACTGCCCCACTGGACCCCCATCCTACTCTCTAAAGCCCAGGTGCTTTCTCCTTGCTCTGAGTCAAGCTGGGGGGAGGGGTGTGGGAAAGTTTGTGCCTAGACTATTTGTTTCTTCATGTATTTCCAGATATGAAGAGCCTATGAAGTTTTAGGAGGCCATACATAGGGTGAAAGACAGTCTATTATCACCCCCACATTTATATTCTGGAGCCCTTAACATACCCATGATGTTATTTATACTCAGTCTAGGGAGGGGGTGAAACCTGGCATTGTCCAAAGGGCATTGTCTTCATGGTCCCAGCCCCCAAGACCCAGAGCCTCCCCCCAGGCAGAGGAGCATCTCTGACAGCATCACCAAAGAAAGGGCAGCTCATTTCCCAGTAACAACTCTCCTTCCTCCAGGGATCCAAATAAAGCTGTGAGTGAGTACTTCCCTGGCTGCTTGCCACTACTTCCCATGCCCAAGTCAAAGCTGAGTTCAGTTAAGTGACTTGCAACAGGGGTGAGGCTCTGGATGGCACCTGAGAACAATGATATCCCCACATCACACAGAAGCAAAATAAAATAAATTATGAGGAAAGAGATGTATATACATATATATATATGTATGTATATATCTGTATGTATGTATGTTCTGGATGATACTCCCTTTAAAATTTAAGCACTGCAAGAAGAGGATAAGCGCAGGATATTCTGGAGCTTAGAGGTTTCAACTGGCTCAAAATGACAGAATTTGGCAGCCTTGCTCTTTACACACATGCACAACAGACAAGATGCTTGTGCAGAAGAAAATCCCAGGAGCAAGACTGCACAACAGCCCCACTACAGGGCCTAAAAATCAAACTCCTTCAAAGGCCAAGACAGAAGCCTTTCTGAAAGCAAGCGGGGGTGGGGGGGTGGGGGGGGAGCATGGGAGGGGAGGAGAGAGAGAGAGAATGACTTGTAGGGGGAGAAACAGACTCTCCGTACCTGTGGTTAATGTGCTTTTATGGCCAGAAGGCAAAAGTTTTTCACAGCTGGATGAATAGTGTCAATGATGGCCAGTTGTCAAGTTTTTTAGAATTGGTCAAATAGCAGAAGAATTAACTCCACACTTTGTAAAGTTCTGACTTAAAAACTTAATCTGAATATTCCATTAGAGAGTTTCCCCTAACTAGCTTTGTCTGATACTAATTTGGCTAAATGTGGTTGCAAGACACGGTGAGGGAAATGGATGTGCTGTACTGCCTGATTAAAAAAAGAAAAGCAACAGGAGACATGTTTGTTCTTACAAAACGGAAAAGAAGCATAAAGGATATTCCTTGTAGGTTCTGCCCAGATTCAAAGGAATTGCCAAGGATTAGAGAGCTAGTCAAAGGAGACTCAAAATTGCTTCCCCATGTATTTTCTCAAAAACCTCTGGCTCTCCAGCATCCTCTCTCTCAAAGCCACAATCATAAAGGCAAATAATGGAGTGTAAAGAAAATCCTTTTTAAAAGTAGAAAGCTCAGCACTAAAACATAGATTACATTAGGATAGGAGGTTGATGGACTCACTGGAGCCCTTACCCAAAAGTGAGTTTCTGGGGATACAGACTTTTTTAGGACTGATTTACTGCCTGGCAAGAGTGCACAGGTAAGCCGGGCACGGTGGCTCGTGCTTGTAAGCTTCAGCCTATGAAGCGGCAGGGGCTAGGGATCGCGGTTCGAGTCCCGCCTGGGGCCTGTATAGTGAGACCTAGTTCCAAAAAATAGCTGGGTATGGTGGCGCATGCCTGTAATCCCAGCTACCTGGGAAGCTGAGGCTGGGGATTGCTTGAGTCTGTGGTACCCTGGGC